>CM039507.1:17060910-17160134 GCA_022432975.1 Begonia masoniana
AAGAAGTTGAGTTAGATGTGTGTGCAGAAGAGGAAAAAGAAAAGAAGAGGAATGAAGAAGGGAGGAAAGACTGTCCTCTGGAAAAAAATCAAGAGACATAGCGATCGATCGCCCAAAGCGTTGCACGCTCTGGAAAAAACTTCCAGGCGTGTGGCGAGAGATCGAACCAGATGGGCGATCGATCGCACCCTCGTGTTGGTCGCGCGATTTGTGTGGCCAGCTGAGGCGATTGCTGGCAATCCAGCGATTGCCCATGATGTTTTTAGGGACGAATGTCCCTTTTGCACCCTGTTTTTTCTGCTTCCCTGTTTACTAAGATTTATTTTAATTAAATTTCTTGTTAATGTTTTAAAGTTGTATTACGTGGTACACGTTTATTCGTGAGTTTCAAAATAGGTTTGCACAGTTTAACAATGTTGGTTCGTTTTAAATCCATTTAAATGTGCAATAAAGTTAACGGTTTGTTTAAATGGTCTTCTAAAAAGATCCATCCGATTTTAAGATGTAAATTGTCCGCCGAGCGCAGTTTTTTTTTTTTTTTTTTTGAACGGTTTAAACTGAATGTCTCGATACCATTACTGTAACGCGTGTATGAACCCGGTCGATACCCTTACTGACCATGACTAAGACATTTCAAATAAATTTAAAACTTTCATTCGACATACAAAATTTGACGTTTACTAACCGTTCAAAAACATTGAAAACTTGCACGGAAAAATTATTTAAAACGACAATTGGGGTTAAACCAGCGGTGAAAATATTGTGGAAAGATTAATGGAAATATTTCAAGTGTCCGGTCAAAAGAATTAAGGTTTAAGTGATGACTACTCAAGGAATTACAAAAAGTAGACTTCATCTGCGACGACAAGTCAACAGAAGAAGCAGAAGTAGAAAAACAAAGGCTTATGCCGATGACTCTCACGACTTCACCACAACGTTCATCTGCCGAGAAGTCGTGAGAACTTCATTACACCACCTTATCTGCGAGAAGTCAACATGACTCATCTGCCGATGAAGTCAGGCGCAAGTTCATCTCTCAATAGATAAACCACGCATCTTCCGATAACAAACAATAGACTCCTTCCGATAGAATTAAAACATACACTACATCTTCCGATCACTAAACACACCAGAATTTACTCGACATCTTCCGATTCGCTTAAAAGACAAAACCCTTATGTGACAGCCCGAAACCGGATCGAATCGTGTTCCGGGATCGGGAGCCGTCATCGGGACATTTACAGGAACGTTGACTATTATTTTTTTCTTAAAAGAATAGAACAATCAAAGCAGGAACAGAGACGGGAGAACCGCAGGAGTAATCGAAAACATTTGCAGGGGGAGAGAGAGTTCTCTGGAATGGAAAGCAAACAAATCTCAATAATAGATAAACGAACAGAATAGGCATAAGGGACTGACGGAAATGGAAACAGGAAACAGTGGCGGAAGATGTAGTTTCAAACTGAACCGGAGGAGAAAAAAAAAATCAGTGGATAGCGTCATCGGAAGATAAAGCAGCAAACATAACCGCAGAAGATGATGACGTCAG
This sequence comes from Begonia masoniana, assembly GCA_022432975.1. NCBI lineage: Eukaryota > Viridiplantae > Streptophyta > Magnoliopsida > Cucurbitales > Begoniaceae > Begonia > Begonia masoniana. The sequence goes on from CM039507.1 coordinate 17,062,460, forward strand.
CCGGAAGAGTTCTGACGTCATCGGAAGACAAAGTATAAATGGGCCGGACGACTTATGCTGAGTCATCGGAAGAGAAGATGCGAACCGGACGACAAGACGTCAACGGTAGAAGAACAAATGAAAAGTACCGGAAGACGCACGGAAGACATAGTTAAAGACAGAAATTGACAACTTTTGATAGAAGGGGGACATAGAGGCAACCTCAACAGGAAGCATAAAGGTTTCAAAAACCTTCACACGGATTCAAAGAACGTTATAAAAATATACTTTACAATAACAAATTTGAAGAAACCATCCTGCACCATGACATCTTTTAACGAAGCTACCTGCGGGCCGGAAGCATGAAAAAACAGAAGCATACAAGTTTCAACTTCATCACAGATGACAATTCGAGAAAAAAACTGCCTGGATAGCTCTAAGCTCGGAGACTATCCATGCGTGACCTGAAAGGGAGAACCAAGCAGTTCCAGAATGTTTTAAAAACATTTAACAAAATTATATGGTACATCTGTAACATAAGAGGTTTACAACACAATAACAGATTCCAAAAGTTTTACAGGAACTTGACCGACATTAAATTTACCAAAACAGGAGTTTTAAAACAAAACACAACAAATCTCTACAGGACTCGACTTAACTTTCAAATATACACGCTGCACAGGAATACAATCTTGTCTGACTGCACAGCCAGGGACCCCGTGAGCTCGATCACCAACTACTAAGCTAGCATTTTGAGGCACGGGTCCTCATCGAATATACGTAATACAACAGGGGGAGTTCACCTATGAGATAAAGCTCCGTAAGAACATAATCAAAATGCAGGATGCAAAATGCTATGCTTCAGTTTTACAGAAAAACGGTGAAAGAACATTTCATTACGTTTCACTGGGCACATGGTGGTATAAGTGAGGCTTATAGAGGGAACTGGCGCATAAAACATCAAACATACTGGACATGACAAGGTAGGAATTTTGCCGGGTCCAGGGAAAGGGACAAGGTACAGGGTATCCTTGGCGGGGATAAATTTTTTACAGAGTCCCAGGGAAGGACAAGAACAGGATGCCATCCTCGTCCACACTTAACAGTTCATTACCTACAGGATTTTATTTACTTATTCAGAACCTTTGAGTGCTGAAAACCTTTGCATGATTTTACTGGAAAACGTGGTAGGATGGAAAGTGCGATACTCAACATCACAGATGGCAGAATGGATACCACAGTGGAAAAGAATATAACAGAGACATGTTTACTTAAAACAGAACCTAGAACCTATCTACCAAAACCCTACCTAGTACCTCCAAGTTGTAGGGCCATAAGGGCCAACATAAACGTTATGAACTTACCTGGTTGCTGCGGTGTCAGATGCTGATGTCCCTGGAATGTGGATCTGTCGCATGCATGAAGAGGATAAAACAAGCTGCAATGCTAACAAATAACTGGAAAATGATGCAGGAAAACTCCACTCAGACTGGTAGAAAACAACAATGTGTCCATACAAAACTCGAGGAGTTTCTCCTAACATATCTAACCTAAAACTTCGCAAAAACGATAACTTTTGCTTGTCAAATGTGTTAGCATTGGGAGATGTTTACCTAGGCAGAAAAACAGAAAACCTAGGAGATCAAAGGGTTTGGCGTGAACTTTTGTTCGCTGGCGAGAGGAAAACAGAGGAAGAGAAGATGGGGAAGTGGAAACTTTCACGTAGGAGGGAAGAGAAGACATATCTTCTTCAACAAGTTGCCACTGGCACTCATCCATTGTGCTTCCACATACCTTAATTACTTCCACATTTACCATTCCAGTAGCTGTTAACCTAATTAATTTGTTTTGGTTACACATTAGGTAGTTCATAAACATTTCCAAAACAACTTCAACCAAAACATACGTTGTATAAATACAATGTTAATCCCGCACAAATGGTTTCGGGAAAACAATTACATGGCAAAAATGCCGGGGGGGTTACACCTTAACTCTCTCAGACTACAAATGCCGATCATACCGACGATTAATACTTACACCTTTGATCGAATAGGACTACATTTGCCGACACGTGCTTCTCACATGACTCTTAAGGCATTGCGAAGACTTTCATCTTCCGACAGGAATGACAATCACATCTACGATAGAATTCTTCTTCCGTAGACTCAAACACGATTTCCTTCCAAGAACTCAATAAAACCTCTACACCTATCCACTGATACCAAAAAATTATTCAATTCCTACCATGGGACTAAACAACGGTCTTAACCCGAGAAAGCTTCGACTACTAACAGGACGTAAACACATCTTACCAAAATCATTCATAAACTCCAAGTATTGTATGGATCAAAATCAGTAAAAACATAAATCAGAAATTCTCGAAAACAAGGTCAATAGCGTAATCTCATTTACTAAAAAACTTCATTATACTCGATTAAATCATTTCACGAAACTCCCACATGGTAGACAACTGCTAAACCGCCCCATCAGTTACCATGCCGAAGCCTGAATGCACTCCTCCAACGTACACTATTCCTCAACACGATCAGCTTTTCCCTTCTCTGAGACACACCTGCTAACACTTCTTCCCCTACATCACAAACTCATCTATTAGCCTAATGCTAGTAAGTAACGCAGTATATGAATGAAGTAATGCTGAACTTAAAATCCTAAATATGCAGTTTCTATTGTCGATCTCAGTGGCATACGCATTCGTTCATAACATGATATGTCCCATGGTTCCTTGGGAGTGGGATCACTTCTCCCAATGTCTACATCTCCTACGTATTAAGGGGCAGATGAATTTCCCTTAACATTGATCTGACCCATGGTTCCCTTGGGAGTGGATCACTTCTCCCAATGTCTAAATCATTCATAAGTAAGGGGGGGGGATTAGTTCCTTAATGGCTGTCTGTCGCATACAGTTCATACCTTACCATTCCTTACATGAAATCATTTTCGTAAACTGTTAACAACACATGATGCATGGACAATAGAAACATTCAAAGCATACCTAAACCTACTGTTTTGTGATTTGTGATGTAGGCCCTTAAGGCCAAGCATACTTACTTACCGGTCCTGGAAATCTGTCTGGTGGCTGCTAGCTACTTAGGGAGGTTGTTCAACTAAGTTCATAAAGAAATAAATCAAGGCTTCACTTAACCCTTTCAAAATAGAAAACAGCGGTTCGAGAACTTCGTTAGAAACTTACTAACCGAGCATTCTACTTATACGCTAAAACCGAAAATCTACACCCAATCTCAGCATCCTCAAAATCCTCACATGCAATCCTCCAGGCATTCACCACTATACCACAAGAAAATAAGGAAAAGAAACTTACCTAAGCGACGGAGAACCGAGCGAGGAGAATCGCCTAGAGAGCTCGGCTGCTGAGATGAAAGTTTCCGAAGAGAAGAGTATGAGAGGGGTAGTGGCGGCTACGTGCAATAGACCGCCCAACCGGATGATGAAAATGTGAACAGTGACCGGATGATGAAAAATGTGAACAGTGACCGGATGATGAAAAATGTGAACAGTAACGGATGATGAAAATTGTGAACAGTGACCGGATGATGAAAATTGTGAACAGTGACCGGTGGATGAAAAATGTGAACAGTGACCGGATGATGAAAATTGTGAACAGTGACCGGTGGATGAAAAATGTGAACAGTAACCGGATGATGAAAAATGTGAACAGTAACGGATGATGAAAAATGTGAACAGTGACCGGATGATGAAAAATGTGAACAGTAACGGATGATGAAAATTGTGAACAGTGACCGGATGATGAAAAATGTGAACAGTGACCGGATGATGAAAAATGTGAACAGTGACCGGATGATGAAAAATGTGAACAGTAACGGATGATGAAAAATGTGAACAGTAACCGGATGATGAAAATTGTGAACAGTGACCGGATGATGAAAATTGTGAACAGTGACCGGATGATGAAAAATGTGAACAGTGACCGGATGATGAAAAATGTGAACAGTAACCGGATGATGAAAATTGTGAACAGTGACCGGATGATGAAAAATGTGAACAGTGACCGGATGATGAAAAATGTGAACAGTGACCGGTGGATGAAAAATGTGAACAGTAACGGATGATGAAAAATGTGAACAGTAACCGGATGATGAAAAATGTGAACAGTGACCGGTGGATGAAAAATGTGAACAGTAACGGATGATGAAAAATGTGAACAGTAACCGGATGATGAAAATTGTGAACAGTGACCGGATGATGAAAAATGTGAACAGTAACGGATGATGAAAAATGTGAACAGTAACGGATGATGAAAAATGTGAACAGTAACGGATGATGAAAAATGTGAACAGTAACCGGATGATGAAAAATGTGAACAGTGACCGGATGATGAAAATTGTGAACAGTGACCGGATGATGAAAAATGTGAACAGTAACCGGATGATGAAAATTGTGAACAGTGACCGGATGATGAAAAATGTGAACAGTGACCGGTGGATGAAAAATGTGAACAGTAACGGATGATGAAAAATGTGAACAGTAACCGGATGATGAAAAATGTGAACAGTAACGGATGATGAAAAATGTGAACAGTAACCGGATGATGAAAATTGTGAACAGTGACCGGTGGATGAAAAATGTGAACAGTAACGGATGATGAAAAATGTGAACAGTAACCGGATGATGAAAATTGTGAACAGTGACCGGATGATGAAAAATGTGAACAGTAACCGGATGATGAAAAATGTGAACAGTAACCGGATGATGAAAAATGTGAACAGTAACCGGATGATGAAAAATGTGAACAGTAACCGGATGATGAAAATTGTGAACAGTGACCGGATGATGAAAAATGTGAACAGTAACCGGATGATGAAAAATGTGAACAGTAACCGGATGATGAAAAATGTGAACAGTAACCGGATGATGAAAAATGTGAACAGTGACCGGATGATGAAAATTGTGAACAGTGACCGGATGATGAAAAATGTGAACAGTGACCGGATGATGAAAAATGTGAACAGTGACCGGATGATGAAAAATGTGAACAGTGACCGGATGATGAAAAATGTGAACAGTGACCGGATGATGAAAAATGTGAACAGTAACCGGATGATGAAAAATGTGAACAGTAACCGGATGATGAAAATTGTGAACAGTGACCGGATGATGAAAAATGTGAACAGTAACCGGATGATGAAAAATGTGAACAGTAACCGGATGATGAAAATTGTGAACAGTGACCGGTGGATGAAAAATGTGAACAGTAACCGGATGATGAAAAATGTGAACAGTGACCGGATGATGAAAAATGTGAACAGTGACCGGATGATGAAAAATGTGAACAGTAACGGATGATGAAAAATGTGAACAGTAACCGGATGATGAAAAATGTGAACAGTAACCGGATGATGAAAAATGTGAACAGTGACCGGATGATGAAAAATGTGAACAGTAACCGGATGATGAAAAATGTGAACAGTAACGGATGATGAAAAATGTGAACAGTAACGGATGATGAAAAATGTGAACAGTAACCGGATGATGAAAAATGTGAACAGTAACCGGATGATGAAAAATGTGAACAGTGACCGGATGATGAAAAATGTGAACAGTAACCGGATGATGAAAAATGTGAACAGTAACGGATGATGAAAAATGTGAACAGTGACCGGATGATGAAAATTGTGAACAGTGACCGGTGGATGAAAAATGTGAACAGTAACGGATGATGAAAAATGTGAACAGTAACCGGATGATGAAAAATGTGAACAGTGACCGGATGATGAAAAATGTGAACAGTAACCGGATGATGAAAATTGTGAACAGTAACGGATGATGAAAAATGTGAACAGTAACGGATGATGAAAAATGTGAACAGTGACCGGATGATGAAAAATGTGAACAGTAACCGGATGATGAAAAATGTGAACAGTGACCGGATGATGAAAAATGTGAACAGTAACCGGATGATGAAAAATGTGAACAGTAACGGATGATGAAAAATGTGAACAGTGACCGGATGATGAAAATTGTGAACAGTGACCGGATGATGAAAAATGTGAACAGTAACCGGATGATGAAAATTGTGAACAGTGACCGGATGATGAAAATTGTGAACAGTGACCGGATGATGAAAAATGTGAACAGTGACCGGATGATGAAAAATGTGAACAGTGACCGGATGATGAAAAATGTGAACAGTAACGGATGATGAAAAATGTGAACAGTGACCGGTGGATGAAAAATGTGAACAGTGACCGGTGGATGAAAAATGTGAACAGTGACCGGTGGATGAAAAATGTGAACAGTGACCGGTGGATGAAAAATGTGAACAGTAACGGATGATGAAAAATGTGAACAGTAACGGATGATGAAAAATGTGAACAGTGACCGGATGATGAAAATTGTGAACAGTGACCGGTGGATGAAAAATGTGAACAGTAACCGGATGATGAAAAATGTGAACAGTAACCGGATGATGAAAATTGTGAACAGTGACCGGATGATGAAAAATGTGAACAGTAACGGATGATGAAAAATGTGAACAGTGACCGGTGGATGAAAAATGTGAACAGTGACCGGTGGATGAAAAATGTGAACAGTGACCGGATGATGAAAAATGTGAACAGTGACCGGTGGATGAAAAATGTGAACAGTAACCGGATGATGAAAAATGTGAACAGTGACCGGATGATGAAAATTGTGAACAGTGACCGGATGATGAAAATTGTGAACAGTGACCGGTGGATGAAAAATGTGAACAGTAACCGGATGATGAAAAATGTGAACAGTAACCGGATGATGAAAAATGTGAACAGTGACCGGATGATGAAAATTGTGAACAGTGACCGGTGGATGAAAAATGTGAACAGTAACCGGATGATGAAAAATGTGAACAGTGACCGGATGATGAAAATTGTGAACAGTAACCGGATGATGAAAAATGTGAACAGTAACGGATGATGAAAAATGTGAACAGTGACCGGATGATGAAAATTGTGAACAGTGACCGGTGGATGAAAAATGTGAACAGTGACCGGATGAATAAAACTTAAAAGACAAAACTGGCAACTTTTAACAGGAGTACATGCCACAACAGGACATAACAGGAGTACATGCCACAACAGGACATAACAGGAGTACATGCCACAACAGGACATAACAGGAGTACATGCCACAACAGGACATAACAGGAGTACATGCCACAACAGGACATAACAGGAGTACATGCCACAACAGGACATAACAGGAGTACATGCCACAACAGGACATAACAGGAGTACATGCCACAACAGGACATAACAGGAGTACATGCCACAACAGGACATAACAGGAGTACATGCCACAACAGGACATAACAGGAGTACATGCCACAACAGGACATAACAGGAGTACATGACAGGATGCCAGTCCTCATCCACACTTAACCATACATTTCATTACAGGTTTTATCTTACTTAACTTCAAACCGTGTACAGAAAACATTTTCATGACTTTCAGAGAAAACGTGTATGCATGAACATTTTCAAATACATGAACATTACATTTCACTGGACAGGAAGGTATAAGTGGGCAGAGGAGCTGGCGCAACAGGAGTACATGACAGGATGCCAGTCCTCATCCACACTTAACCATACATTTCATTACATTACGTTTCACTGGACAGGAAGGTATAAGTGGGCAGAGGAGCTGGCGCAACAGGAGTACATGCCACAACAGGACATAACAGGAGTACATGCCACAACAGGACATAACAGGAGTACATGACAGGATGCCAGTCCTCATCCACACTTAACCATACATTTCATTACAGGTTTTATCTTACTTAACTTCAAACCGTGTACAGAAAACATTTTCATGACTTTCAGAGAAAACGTGTATGCATGAACATTTTCAAATACATGAACATTACATTTCATTACATTACGTTTCACTGGACAGGAAGGTATAAGTGGGCAGAAGAGCTGGCGCAACAGGAGTACATGCCACAACAGGACATAACAGGAGTACATGACAGGATGCCAGTCCTCATCCACACTTAACCATACATTTCATTACATTACGTTTCACTGGACAGGAAGGTATAAGTGGGCAGAGGAGCTGGCGCAACAGGAGTACATGCCACAACAGGACATAACAGGAGTACATGCCACAACAGGACATAACAGGAGTACATGACAGGATGCCAGTCCTCATCCACACTTAACCATACATTTCATTACAGGTTTTATCTTACTTAACTTCAAACCGTGTACAGAAAACATTTTCATGACTTTCAGAGAAAACGTGTATGCATGAACATTTTCAAATACATGAACATTACATTTCATTACATTACGTTTCACTGGACAGGAAGGTATAAGTGGGCAGAGGAGCTGGCGCAACAGGAGTACATGCCACAACAGGACATAACAGGAGTACATGACAGGATGCCAGTCCTCATCCACACTTAACCATACATTTCATTACAGGTTTTATCTTACTTAACTTCAAACCGTGTACAGAAAACATTTTCATGACTTTCAGAGAAAACGTGTATGCATGAACATTCATAGACAGGCGACAGAATAATAAGCAGAATAAGCAGAATATAAAACAGAATACACTTAACCTAAACATAACCTATGGTTTAACTACCCAACAGAAATCCCGACAACATAAACCTAGTACCTCCGTGTAAAAAAAAAAAAAAAAAAAAAAAAAAAAAAAAAAAAAAAAAAAAAAAAAAAAAAAAAAAAAAAAAAAAAAAAAAAAAAAAAAAAAAAAAAAAAAAAAAAAAAAAAAAAAAAAAAAAAAAAAAAAAAAAAAAAAAAAAAAAAAAAAAAAAAAAAAAAAAAAAAAAAAAAAAAAAAAAAAAAAAAAAAAAAAAAAAAAAAAAAAAAAAAAAAAAAAAAAAAAAAAAAAAAAAAAAAAAAAAAAAAAAAAAAAAAAAAAAAAAAAAAAAAAAAAAAAAAAAAAAAAAAAAAAAAAAAAAAAAAAAAAAAAAAAAAAAAAAAAAAAAAAAAAAAAAAAAAAAAAAAAAAAAAAAAAAAAAAAAAAAAAAAAAAAAAAAAAAAAAAAAAAAAAAAAAAAAAAAAAAAAAAAAAAAAAAAAAAAAAAAAAAAAAAAAAAAAAAAAAAAAAAAAAAAAAAAAAAAAAAAAAAAAAAAAAAAAAAAAAAAAAAAAAAAAAAAAAAAAAAAAAAAAAAAAAAAAAAAAAAAAAAAAAAAAAAAAAAAAAAAAAAAAAAAAAAAAAAAAAAAAAAAAAAAAAAAAAAAAAAAAAAAAAAAAAAAAAAAAAAAAAAAAAAAAAAAAAAAAAAAAAAAAAAAAAAAAAAAAAAAAAAAAAAAAAAAAAAAAAAAAAAAAAAAAAAAAAAAAAAAAAAAAAAAAAAAAAAAAAAAAAAAAAAAAAAAAAAAAAAAAAAAAAAAAAAAAAAAAAAAAAAAAAAAAAAAAAAAAAAAAAAAAAAAAAAAAAAAAAAAAAAAAAAAAAAAAAAAAAAAAAAAAAAAAAAAAAAAAAAAAAAAAAAAAAAAAAAAAAAAAAAAAAAAAAAAAAAAAAAAAAAAAAAAAAAAAAAAAAAAAAAAAAAAAAAAAAAAAAAAAAAAAAAAAAAAAAAAAAAAAAAAAAAAAAAAAAAAAAAAAAAAAAAAAAAAAAAAAAAAAAAAAAAAAAAAAAAAAAAAAAAAAAAAAAAAAAAAAAAAAAAAAAAAAAAAAAAAAAAAAAAAAAAAAAAAAAAAAAAAAAAAAAAAAAAAAAAAAAAAAAAAAAAAAAAAAAAAAAAAAAAAAAAAAAAAAAAAAAAAAAAAAAAAAAAAAAAAAAAAAAAAAAAAAAAAAAAAAAAAAAAAAAAAAAAAAAAAAAAAATCGTTTTCTATCTAAGATGATTACCTTAGACCGAAAAGCAGGAGGAAAATCAGAGAAGGAAGAAACTCCTTGCGTTGGTTTTCTTTAACCGAAAGAGAGAAGCAGAGAGAAAAATGAGAAAGAGCAGAGAGGGAAAATGTCTCACGTAGGAGGAAGAGAAGGAAATGGGATACATGGCTTGTCTTCTTCCACAAGTTTGCCAAGTGTCAATCATCCATTTGATTTCTCCCACCAACCTTAATTTCTTCCTAATTTGCCCTTCCATTGGTTTTTAACTAAAACATTATTTAGTTAATCGATTCGGTCTCACGAATCACCCTCGTTCGATTAAACACGTCGACAATTTTATTAAAAACAATCATTGCATTAATATCAGAGAAATTCCGCTTACATATTCGGGGAATTATTACATAGGCAAAATGCCGGGTGTTACATTCCACCCACCTTAACAGAAATTTTGTCCCCAAAATTTGCCTAAGCAAAGAGGTCCGGATATTGGGCTCTAACATCCGCTTGTCTTTCCCATGTGGCTTCCTCCACATTGTGATTACGCCATAAAACTTTCACCAACGGGACCACTCGATTGCGCAACACTTTGAGTGACATATCCAATATCTTTATAGGTCTTTCTTCATATGTCAGCGTCGGCATGATATCAAAGTCCACATGTTCCACTATTTGGGTTGGATCTCGTACGCACTTTCTCAGCATCGAAACATGGAAGACATTATGAACTCCATCCATAGACACTGGCAACTGTAGCTTGTAAGCCACGCTTCCCACACGCTTTAGAATGGGAAAAGGTCCAATGAACCGTGGGCTGAGCTTCCCTTTCTTGCAAAATCTCATTACACCTTTGAAAGGCGACACCTTCAGGAATACTTCATCGCCTTCAGCGAACTCCAAGTCTCTCCGTCTCCGATCTGCATAACTTTTCTGTCAACTCATAGCAGTGTTGATTCGTTGTTTGATAACAGCAATCACCTCAGACATCTGCTGTAATATCTCAGGGCCGACAAGTCTGGACTCTCCAACTTCATCCCAACATAACGAAGATCTACATTTTCTGCCATAGAGGGCTTCATATGGAGCCATGCCGATAGTAGCCTGGTAGCTGTTATTATAAGCGAATTCAATTAACGGCAAATATCTACTCCAAGGAGCATGAAGTTCCAACACGCACGACCTTAACATGTCCTCTAATATCTGAATTGTTCTCTCAGATTGTCCATCTGTCTGTGGGTGAAACGCCGTGCTGAAATCCAGCTTTGTACCCAAGGAGCTTTGCAAACTTTTCCAAAACCTGGAAGTGAATCTAGGATCCCGGTCAGATACAATTGACACCGGAATACCATGCAACTTGACAATCTCACCAATGTATAACTCTGCATACTGGTCCATAGAGAATGTCGTCTTCACAGGTAGAAAATGGGCCGACTTCGTCAATCTGTCTACTATGACCCATATGCTATTGTGGCCCTTAGCTGTTCTTGGAAGGCCAACAACAAAGTCCATCGTAATATTCTCCCATTTCCATTCGAGAATCGGGAGAGGCTGAAGCGTCCCAGCTGGTCGTTGATGTTCAGCCTTGACTTGTTGACATATCATGCAAGACTCCACAAATTTGGCCACTTCATTCTTCATATTCGGCCACCAGAAGTGAAGTTTCAAGTCTTGATACATCTTCGTGCTTCCAGGATGCACAAAGAAAAAAGACGAGTGGGCTTCCGACAAGATGTTCTTTCGTAGCTCTTCATCTCTCGGAACATACCACCTATCTTTGAACTTCAGAATACCATCTCCCGAATAACTGAAATCGGAAGAAGCCGTAGGTAACTTGCTCACTATATCGGCCATCTCCTTTGAATTGGTCTTCTGGGCTTCCTTAATTCTGTCCAGAATAGTTGGCCGTAACGTTAAATTTGCCAACACGGCTGACAGCTTAGAAACCACTTCCAAATCAAATCTCTGAATTTCTGTCCTCAAAGGCATTGACATGGCCGTCAAGGCCGGTTGCATAGTAGCCGGCATCCTGCTCAACGCATCAGCCACCACGTTTGCTTTCCCCGGGTGATATTTGATCTCGATGTCATAGTCTTTCACAAATTCGAGCCACCGTCGTTGCCTCATGTTTAACTCTTTCTGGGTAAATATGTACTTCAAGCTTTTGTGATCCGAAAACACCTCACATGATTGCCCATACAAGTGGTGTCTCCATACCTTCAGTGCAAAGACAACTGCCGCTAACTCCAAGTCATGAGTAGGGTAGTTTTGCTCGTGGTTCTTCAATTGTCTGGATGCGTATGCCACCACTTTTCCTTCTTGCATTAATACGCAACCCAGGCCAATCCTCGACGCGTCGCAATAAATACTGAACTTGCCGCTTTCAACTGGCAACACTAACAGAGGAGCAGCGGTTAACTTTTGCTTAAGTGTCTGAAAGCTCACCTCACATGCTTCAGACCACCTGAACTTGATGTCCTTCCTCGTTAAGCTGGTCATAGGTTTTGCTATCACGGAGAATCCCTTGATGAATTTCCTGTAATAACCAGCTAGTCCGATAAAGCTCCGTACCTCGCTTGCATTCCTCGGCCTTGGCCAGTCTCTTACAGCCTCAATCTTGGCCGGGTCCACAGATACTCCTTCAGCAGAGACCACGTGGCCTAGGAAATTAATCTTGTTCAACCAGAATTCACACTTTGATAGTTTGGCAAACAATTGATGCTGTTTTAGAGTCGACAGCACAATAGCCAAGTGCTCTCTATGCTCCTCTTCAGTCCGAGAATAAACCAGGATGTCGTCAATGAAGACGATTACGAATTTGTCCAAGAACTCCTGGAATACCCTATTCATCAAGTCCATAAATGCCGCAGGGGCATTAGTTAACCCGAACGACATCACTAAGAACTCGTAGTGTCCGTATCGGGTCCTGAAGGCGGTCTTTGGAATATCATTTGCTCTAACCTTCAACTGGTAATAACCGGAGCGCAAGTCAATCTTAGAAAATACCCGAGCCCCCTGTAGTTGGTCAAATAAGTCATCGATTCTCGGCAACGGGTACTTATTCTTGATAGTCAACTTGTTCAGCTCACGGTAGTCAATACACATTCGTAGGGACCCATCCTTCTTCTTAACGAACAAGACGGGAGCACCCCACGGAGAGAAACTAGGGCGAACAAAACCCTTGTCCACCAATTCTTTTAGCTGAGCCTTCAACTCCCTCAGTTCAATTGGCGCCATACGATAAGGATTCTTCGATACTGGTTCAGCGCCAGGATATACATCGATTTCGAACTCGATCTCACTATCAGGTGGCAATCCTGGTAAGTCATCCAAGAAGACCTCTGAGAAGTCTCGAACTACAGGAATATTTTGAAGTTCCACCTCACCTTTTCTTTGAACATCTACTACGTGGGCAAGGAATCCGACACATCCTGACCTCATCAGCTGTTGAGCTTTCAAGGTGGATATAACAGTCATACTATGTTTATTTGGTATTGCCTGATAGGAGAACTCTACTTCGTTCGGGCGCTTAAACGACACTAGCCCGGACCTACAGTTGATGGTGGCATGATGTCTAAACAGCCAGTCCTTCCCCAGAATGACATCGTACCCTTTCATACCAATAACGATGAGGTTGGCGTACAACTTCTGGTCTCCTACTGACACTATATCACCCTGTATGACCTGCTCGGAGTGCATAAACTCTCCGGACGGTAGCATAATGCTGTAGGGCTGATCAGACAACGTACAACTAACCTTCTGTCTAACTACGAAGTCCCCCGACACAAATGAATGTGTGGCCCCAGTATCCCACAAGGTATAAGCAGGTACATCACACACCAAAATTGTACCTGTGATTGCTGTGTGCAGATCAGCATCATCAACATCCTCCATCATTGCAAAAACTCTGGGTACGGCTTGACCTGTTCTGGTGTCGGGCATTGGGCAATCCCGAACAAGATGGCCTACTTTGCCGCATCGGAAACATTGGCCAGTGTAGAGCCTACATTCCCCCGTATGATTTCTCTGGCAACGTGGGCATACAGGAAGCTGAGGAGCTCCAATAGGTCTTTTCCCTTTGTCCTGATAAATGGCAACTTCATTTGGTCTCTTGACACCTCTGTTCTGTTGCTGCCGTGGTTGCCCAAATTGTCCCTTTTGTTGTTGTTGTTGCTGCTGAGGGGCATCCTGCATGATTCTCTTTGATGTATATCTCTGAGACTTTGCCTCTAAGGCTTCCAACTGATAAGCCTTAGCTACCACCTTTGTGTATGGGGCCTCGTCAAATCCCCAGTATGTAATCCCTCGTAAGAGATCCATCTTCAAACCCTTGATAAATTGATGCACCTTATTTTCGTCGGTGGCCACTAGGTGAGGTGCATAACGGGATAGTGAATCGAATTTCTGAACATACTCAACCACCGTTCCAAATTGTCGCAGTCGAGAGAATTCTAACAACTTCTCCTTCCTCATACTGCGGTCGAAGTATTTCTCGTAGAAGAGCCCTTTGAATCCCTCCCAACTTAATGCCACAGTGGTTGACTGCACTGTATCCCACCAAAATCCAGCACTCTTGGTGAGATTAAATGAGCACACATCACTTTCTTGTTTTCCCTCCACTTCTGCATAATTCACATACGTTCAATTTGCCGAATCCATTCTTCAGCGTGAGTAGGATCTGTTGATAACCCATCGAACATAGGCGGTTGGAGACGCCGGAATCTCTCTCCACTAGTGTACCACGTGAGCATTCGCATGGTTATTGTTGTTTCCATTGCCTCCCTCGCAATCAACGCTCGATCATGCGAGATTGAGTACCGGCTAACTCGGTTAGACGGTCGAGGCGTCGCCTCTGTCGTTTGCATCACCTTGATTTCCTCTCACCAGTCTAGAAAAATCCTATATGAATAATGACTTAACTTAATAAACAAAACAAGTACAGTAAATAACCTTAAAAACTTACGTGGTGAAGCAACCTCATCTTGATGAAAAATGTGAACAGTGACCGGTGGATGAAAAATGTGAACAGTAACCGGATGATGAAAAATGTGAACAGTGACCGGTGGATGAAAAATGTGAACAGTGACGGATGATGAAAAATGTGAACAGTGACCGGATGATGAAAATTGTGAACAGTAACCGGATGATGAAAAATGTGAACAGTAACGGATGATGAAAATTGTGAACAGTAACGGATGATGAAAAATGTGAACAGTGACGGATGATGAAAAATGTGAACAGTGACCGGATGATGAAAAATGTGAACAGTGACCGGATGATGAAAATTGTGAACAGTGACGGATGATGAAAAATGTGAACAGTGACCGGATGATGAAAATTGTGAACAGTAACGGATGATGAAAATTGTGAACAGTAACGGATGATGAAAAATGTGAACAGTAACCGGATGATGAAAAATGTGAACAGTAACCGGATGATGAAAATTGTGAACAGTGACCGGATGATGAAAATTGTGAACAGTGACCGGTGGATGAAAAATGTGAACAGTAACGGATGATGAAAATTGTGAACAGTAACCGGATGATGAAAATTGTGAACAGTAACCGGATGATGAAAATTGTGAACAGTGACCGGTGGATGAAAAATGTGAACAGTAACGGATGATGAAAATTGTGAACAGTAACGGATGATGAAAAATGTGAACAGTGACGGATGATGAAAATTGTGAACAGTAACGGATGATGAAAAATGTGAACAGTAACCGGATGATGAAAATTGTGAACAGTAACGGATGATGAAAATTGTGAACAGTAACGGATGATGAAAATTGTGAACAGTAACCGGATGATGAAAAATGTGAACAGTAACGGATGATGAAAATTGTGAACAGTAACGGATGATGAAAATTGTGAACAGTGACCGGATGATGAAAATTGTGAACAGTGACGGTGGATGAAAAATGTGAACAGTAACCGGATGATGAAAAATGTGAACAGTGACGGATGATGAAAATTGTGAACAGTAACGGATGATGAAAAATGTGAACAGTAACGGATGATGAAAATTGTGAACAGTGACCGGATGATGAAAATTGTGAACAGTAACCGGATGATGAAAATTGTGAACAGTGACGGATGATGAAAATTGTGAACAGTAACCGGATGATGAAAAATGTGAACAGTAACGGATGATGAAAAATGTGAACAGTAACCGGATGATGAAAAATGTGAACAGTGACCGGTGGATGAAAAATGTGAACAGTAACGGATGATGAAAAATGTGAACAGTGACGGATGATGAAAAATGTGAACAGTGACCGGTGGATGAAAAATGTGAACAGTGACCGGTGGATGAAAAATGTGAACAGTGACGGATGATGAAAAATGTGAACAGTGACCGGTGGATGAAAAATGTGAACAGTGACCGGTGGATGAAAAATGTGAACAGTGACGGATGATGAAAATTGTGAACAGTAACCGGATGATGAAAATTGTGAACAGTAACCGGATGATGAAAAATGTGAACAGTAACCGGATGATGAAAATTGTGAACAGTAACGGATGATGAAAAATGTGAACAGTAACGGATGATGAAAATTGTGAACAGTGACCGGTGGATGAAAAATGTGAACAGTGACCGGTGGATGAAAAATGTGAACAGTGACGGATGATGAAAATTGTGAACAGTAACCGGATGATGAAAAATGTGAACAGTGACGGATGATGAAAATTGTGAACAGTGACGGATGATGAAAAATGTGAACAGTAACGGATGATGAAAAATGTGAACAGTGACCGGATGATGAAAAATGTGAACAGTGACCGGATGATGAAAAATGTGAACAGTAACCGGATGATGAAAATTGTGAACAGTAACCGGATGATGAAAAATGTGAACAGTAACGGATGATGAAAATTGTGAACAGTAACGGATGATGAAAAATGTGAACAGTAACGGATGATGAAAAATGTGAACAGTGACCGGATGATGAAAATTGTGAACAGTAACGGATGATGAAAAATGTGAACAGTGACGGATGATGAAAATTGTGAACAGTAACGGATGATGAAAAATGTGAACAGTGACGGATGATGAAAATTGTGAACAGTGACGGATGATGAAAAATGTGAACAGTAACCGGATGATGAAAAATGTGAACAGTAACGGATGATGAAAAATGTGAACAGTGACCGGTGGATGAAAAATGTGAACAGTAACGGATGATGAAAATTGTGAACAGTAACGGATGATGAAAATTGTGAACAGTAACCGGATGATGAAAAATGTGAACAGTGACCGGTGGATGAAAAATGTGAACAGTAACGGATGATGAAAAATGTGAACAGTGACCGGATGATGAAAATTGTGAACAGTAACGGATGATGAAAAATGTGAACAGTGACGGATGATGAAAATTGTGAACAGTAACGGATGATGAAAAATGTGAACAGTGACGGATGATGAAAATTGTGAACAGTGACGGATGATGAAAAATGTGAACAGTAACCGGATGATGAAAAATGTGAACAGTAACGGATGATGAAAAATGTGAACAGTGACGGTGGATGAAAAATGTGAACAGTAACGGATGATGAAAATTGTGAACAGTAACGGATGATGAAAATTGTGAACAGTGACCGGATGATGAAAAATGTGAACAGTGACCGGTGGATGAAAAATGTGAACAGTGACGGATGATGAAAAATGTGAACAGTGACCGGATGATGAAAAATGTGAACAGTGACGGATGATGAAAAATGTGAACAGTGACCGGTGGATGAAAAATGTGAACAGTGACGGTGGATGAAAAATGTGAACAGTGACCGGTGGATGAAAAATGTGAACAGTAACGGATGATGAAAAATGTGAACAGTGACCGGATGATGAAAAATGTGAACAGTGACGGTGGATGAAAAATGTGAACAGTAACGGATGATGAAAAATGTGAACAGTGACCGGATGATGAAAAATGTGAACAGTGACGGATGATGAAAATTGTGAACAGTGACGGATGATGAAAAATGTGAACAGTGACGGTGGATGAAAAATGTGAACAGTAACCGGATGATGAAAAATGTGAACAGTGACCGGATGATGAAAAATGTGAACAGTGACGGTGGATGAAAAATGTGAACAGTGACCGGATGATGAAAAATGTGAACAGTAACGGATGATGAAAATTGTGAACAGTGACCGGATGATGAAAATTGTGAACAGTAACGGATGATGAAAATTGTGAACAGTGACGGTGGATGAAAAATGTGAACAGTAACCGGATGATGAAAAATGTGAACAGTGACCGGTGGATGAAAAATGTGAACAGTAACGGATGATGAAAAATGTGAACAGTAACCGGATGATGAAAAATGTGAACAGTGACCGGATGATGAAAATTGTGAACAGTGACGGTGGATGAAAAATGTGAACAGTGACCGGTGGATGAAAAATGTGAACAGTAACGGATGATGAAAATTGTGAACAGTAACCGGATGATGAAAAATGTGAACAGTGACGGATGATGAAAAATGTGAACAGTGACGGTGGATGAAAAATGTGAACAGTGACGGATGATGAAAATTGTGAACAGTAACGGATGATGAAAATTGTGAACAGTAACGGATGATGAAAAATGTGAACAGTGACGGATGATGAAAATTGTGAACAGTGACGGATGATGAAAAATGTGAACAGTGACGGATGATGAAAAATGTGAACAGTAACGGATGATGAAAAATGTGAACAGTGACGGTGGATGAAAAATGTGAACAGTAACGGATGATGAAAAATGTGAACAGTGACGGATGATGAAAATTGTGAACAGTAACCGGATGATGAAAATTGTGAACAGTGACCGGATGATGAAAAATGTGAACAGTAACGGATGATGAAAATTGTGAACAGTAACCGGATGATGAAAATTGTGAACAGTAACGGATGATGAAAAATGTGAACAGTAACGGATGATGAAAAATGTGAACAGTGACGGATGATGAAAAATGTGAACAGTGACCGGTGGATGAAAAATGTGAACAGTAACGGATGATGAAAATTGTGAACAGTAACCGGATGATGAAAATTGTGAACAGTAACCGGATGATGAAAATTGTGAACAGTAACGGATGATGAAAATTGTGAACAGTGACGGATGATGAAAATTGTGAACAGTAACGGATGATGAAAAATGTGAACAGTAACGGATGATGAAAAATGTGAACAGTGACCGGATGAATAAAACTTAAAAGACAAAACTGGCAACTTTTAACATGATTACATGAAAACAGAAGTTGTGGAAGCAGAATAAGCAGAATAAGCAGAATAAGCAGAATAAGCAGAATAAGCAGAATAAGCAGAATAAGCAGAATAAGCAGAATAAGCAGAATAAGCAGAATAAGCAGAATAAGCAGAATAAGCAGAATAAGCAGAATAAGCAGAATAAGCAGAATAAGCAGAATAAGCAGAATAAGCAGAATAAGCAGAATAAGCAGAATAAGCAGAATAAGCAGAATAAGCAGAATAAGCAGAATAAGCAGAATAAGCAGAATAAGCAGAATAAGCAGAATAAGCAGAATAAGCAGAATAAGCAGAATAAGCAGAATAAGCAGAATAAGCAGAATAAGCAGAATAAGCAGAATAAGCAGAATAAGCAGAATAAGCAGAATAAGCAGAATAAGCAGAATAAGCAGAATAAGCAGAATAAGCAGAATAAGCAGAATAAGCAGAATAAGCAGAATAAGCAGAATAAGCAGAATAAGCAGAATAAGCAGAATAAGCAGAATAAGCAGAATAAGCAGAATAAGCAGAATAAGCAGAATAAGCAGAATAAGCAGAATAAGCAGAATAAGCAGAATAAGCAGAATAAGCAGAATAAGCAGAATAAGCAGAATAAGCAGAATAAGCAGAATAAGCAGAATAAGCAGAATAAGCAGAATAAGCAGAATAAGCAGAATAAGCAGAATAAGCAGAATAAGCAGAATAAGCAGAATAAGCAGAATAAGCAGAATAAGCAGAATAAGCAGAATAAGCAGAACAGTTAAATTTCATTACATTACATTTCACGGGACAGAATGTATGTTGGATCATAAGAGCTGGCGCAACGTAGTTACATGCCACAACAGTACAATGCAGTAGTACAGACAGGATGCAAGTCCCCTCCACAACTTAACCATACATTTCATTACCAGTTTACTTACTTAACTTCAACCGGTACCCTAAAACAGTTTTCCATGACTTTCAGATAGAAAACGTTATGCTGAACAGTCATAGAACAGGCGATAGAATAGATAAGCAGAATAAGCAGAAGATAAATACAGATACACTTTTTAACTAAACATAACTATGGGTTAACCTACCACCAGAAATTCCCGACAACATAAAGCTTAGTACCTCTGTGTTTGTTAGGGCCTTAAGGGCCAAACCTAAACGTATGAACTTACCTGTTGTCCGAAATGCAGCAGCTATGCGCGCACAACAACGTTGGTTCCACGAACCTATAGCATGCATAAATGGACCATAACCTAAACATCACGAAACTAGCAAATGAATAAACAAAAAAAATCGTTTTCTATCTAAGATGATTACCTTAGACCGAAAAGCAGGAGGAAAATCAGAGAAGGAAGAAACTCCTTGCGTTGGTTTTCTTTAACCGAAAGAGAGAAGCAGAGAGGAAAATGAGAGAGAGCAGAGAGGGAAAATGTCTCACGTAGGAGGAAGAGAAGGAAATGGGATACATGGCTTGTCTTCTTCCACAAGTTTGCCAAGTGTCAATCATCCATTTGATTTCTCCCACCAACCTTAATTTCTTCCTAATTTGCCCTTCCATTGGTTTTTAACTAAAACATTATTTAGTTAATCGATTCGGTCTCACGAATCACCCTCGTTCAATTAAACACGTCGACAATTTTATTAAAAACAATCATTGCATTAATATCGGAGAAATTCCGCTTACATATTCGGGGAATTATTACATAGGCAAAATGCCGGGTGTTACAGTAATTTAGTTAAAATCCAATGGAAGGGCAATATTGGAAACCAATTAAGGTTGGTGGGAGTGAGCCAATGAGGGCATGCCACTTGTCCTAAATCTTGTGGATGAAGCTAAACCCCACTTTTCTCTTCTCTTCCACGTTAAGCTTTCCACTTTCACACTTCACTTCTCTGTTTCCTTCCATCTCTTCTCTGTTTTCTCTCTTCTAGGCGACTGCGACCATTTCCAAAAGTTTGTTTCTCCTGTTTTCTTCCGTTTCTTCCAGTGAAGGTAATCATCTACTAAAGTGAATGAGTTTGGACAAGTTAAAATGTGAGTTTTGTCGAAATTTAGGGTTAAGGTATTTTGGAGAAAACTCACAGTTTTTGTATGAAAACACGTTGGTTTTTTTTCTAAAGGTTTGAATGGAGTTTGGAGCATGTTCTACTAAGTTATTAGTTAGCATTTACAGCTTTGTTAATTTTTCTTTACGTGCCTGTCATAGGTTCGTGCATCACTGAAGTTTCACGAACAAAGCTTGCTGCATTTCGGGCAACAGGTAAGTTCATGCGTATAAGTTGGCCCTTAAGACCCTACAGCATAGAGATACTAGGTTTTAGTTTGGGTAGTTAGGTTATAGGTTAGGTTTTAAGTTAACTGTGTTCTGTTTTCATGTTTGTTTTTATTCTGTCGCCTGTATTTGTTGAGTTTAAGCATCGTATCTGTTCATGCATACACGTTTTCTGAAAAACCATGTAAATGTTTTTCAGCACCGTATTTGAAGTACTGAAAGTTAAAAATGTGAATGTAATGTATGGTTAAGTGTGGATGAGGACTGGCATCCTGTCATGTACTACTGTTATGTCCTGTTGTGGCATGTACTCCTATTGCGCTAGCTCTTCCTCTCACTTATACCTTCCTGTTCAGTGAACGTAATGTAATGTAATGTTCATGTATTTGAAAATGTTCATGCACAGCATATGCATCACTGTATTTCATGTTCTTACTGAGCTCTAGGCTCATAGTTGAACTCCCTGTTGTAGGTGTTGACTTATAGAGTGTTTAAGTCATAATTTGTTTTTGATTATGTATTTGTATAATTAATGTACAATTTGATTATATGTATTTAAAGAAAATAATGAATATGAGTTTATATGGAAATACCCTTGAAAATGGTATTTTAGTTGTCTAATAAATCGGTTTGAGTATACAGAATGAAATAGCAACAGGCTTGCATATACCGATCGCTACACGACAAAGAAATGTTGCATCTGCCGATAGCTGTTGAAGCTACTCCTGCCGATGCCGGTTCATCACGTGTTGAGGTGTATATGCCGATGACATTTACAAGTCTCATCTGACGAAGCGTTTTTGAAGACATCTACCGATGACGTGGTCAGCACTTATTTGTTTCATCTGCCGAAGCGGTTTTGAAGATATCTGCCGATGACGTGTCAAGATGGATCTACCGATAGCATTTGACGCTACTCATACCGATGTCGTTCAAGCTTGCACATGCCGATCACTAGACGACAATTTTCAAGAGTTCATCTGCCGATGGTTTTTAAGAGACTTCTGCCGATGGCGTTTTTAAAGAAACATCTGCCGATGGCTTTGAAGATAGAATGTGCCGATGAAGTTCACGGATTGTCTCTGCCGATGAGTTTTACAAATTGTCTCTGCCGAGGAGTTTTAAAGATGCTTCTGCCGATAGAAGTTGAAGATGCTTCTGCCGATGGAATTCAAGGATATATGTGCCGATGGCATTTCAAGCAGCATTCACCGATGACGTGTCTCCGCTCATTAGTTGCATCTGCCGGTGAACTTCCGCCATAATTCAAAGTTAGCCGCGAAGCTACAGTAACGTCGTTTTCAGCATTAACTCCAGACCTTTAATGGCGACGACGAACATCATTTTCAGAAGCAACGGATATCTGCTTCAGTACGGTTGCTTCCCAACGGTAACTTATCTCCATTTTGAAGAAAGAAGCATTCAATTCTGTGAAGAAAATTCATACAGAGTATATAAGCAGAAGAAAAGGCTCGAAGACTAACTTTTGCCAAATTTGAATTCTGAGCCCTAGCTGCGAAAGTCATTTTGCACACTCTGTATTCTTCTCTACATCTCTCAATCCTAACTTGAGATTCACCTTTGTGAGATTGTAGTGTAAGCTTAATATTTTACAAACTCAAATCTGTATAAGGCAGTGGATTGACGCCCGTGAAGTTCAATCCAGAATTGTAAAGGCAGTTGATCGGAGCCCGGAATCCCGATCTGTTATTTCTCGTGAGGAGAAGGGTAAGGATCTTCAAGGGGTGAGCCTTGGAGCGTGGACGTAGGCAGTTTCGCCGAACCACGTAAAAAGTATTGGTGTTGAATCTCTCTTACCCTCTCTTTATTTTTGATATTACCTTATTCGTAATTAGACTAATTAAGAGAGTAACACTATTTGATTATTAGATTAATTTTTTAAAAAAGTCTAATTCACCCCCCTCTTAGACAATTCTGGTCCTACAATTGGTATCAGAAAAAGGTTTATATTGTCTAAGTTATTTATCTAAAGAGATATTGCTATATCTGAAATGGCATTCAACATTAACAATACACAAATAGAAGGTCAGGCTACAAATAGACCTCCATTCTTTGATGGTAGTGACTATGTCTATTGGAAGTCTAGAATGAAAATATTCATTCAAGCCATAGACTATGAGACCTAGGTGTATTATAGAAAATGGTCCTTTTAAGGCCATGAAAACTGTTGATAGGAAAAGTATCCCTAAGGACTTGTCTGAATTAACTGAGTCCGATAAGAGAAATCTAAGCCTTAATGCTAAGGCTGTAAACACCTTGTACTGTGCCTTAAATAGAGATGAATTTAATAGGGTACAAGGGTGTGAAAGTGCTCAAGAAATTTGACACTTGTTAGAGATCACACACGAAGGGACAAATCAAGTTAAAGAAAGTAAATTGAGCATGTTAGTTCATGAATATGAACTGTTTTCCATGGAAAAAGGTGAAACCATCAGTTCTATGTTTACTCGATTTACTAACATCACTAACGGTCTTAAAGCTCTTGGTAAGACTTACTCAGGTGAAGAACAGGTAAGGAAACTTCTGAGATGCCTACCGAGAGCATGGCAACCAAAGGTGACTGCCATTCAGGAAGCAAAGGATCTCAAAGCCTTAAAGCTTGAGGAGCTCATTGGATCTCTCATGACGCATGAGATCACAATGAGAGCAAATGAAAAGGAGGACCTCAAGGAGAAGGAGGTAACAAGGAAAAAGGACATTGCTCTAAAGGCTTCCTCGAGTAAGCAAGAGGAGTCAGAAGAAGAAGAAGAAGAAGATGAGGATATTGCACTCATCACTAGGAGGTTCAGTAAGTTTCTGCAACGAAAGAGGATGCAGGGAAAAAGATTTCCGAAGGGTGAGAAATCTCAAAAGGAAAAGGAAATCACGTGCTTTGGGTGTGGAAAGCCTGGTCACATGAAGGCAGACTGTCCACAAGCAAAGAAGGGTCCCAAGAAGTTCAAGAAAAGGGCTATGAAGGCCACTTGGGATGATAGTGAAGAAGACGCCTCTTCATCAGAAGATGAGGAAGTAGCAAACCTGTGCTTTATGGCACATGAGGACAAGGTTAGATCTTCCTCTCCTAGTATTATCAGTGACAGTGATAGTGATGATGATGAAGGTAATCTAATTGATGCCTTCAATGATTTAGTTAAACAGTTTGGCATGTTAAAAACCAAATACAATACTTTGAAAAAGGAAAATGCAAACATGGTAGAAATACATGCCAAGGAAGCTAATTTGCATGTCAAAGAGATTGATGATCTTAAAAGCAAAAATGAAGATTTGAATAATATTATTTTGAACTTCACTAAGGGTGAAAAATTATTTAAGATGGTAATAGCAGGTCAGAGAGCAAATTTTGACAAAACAGGATTAGGGTATGACAAGTCTAATAAAAGGAAAGTCTTTAAAAACTTCTTTGTTAAACCCTCTGTCTGTCATGCATGTAATGAAGCTGGACATAAATCTTTTGTATGTCCGCTAAAAGCAAACTATATGAAATCAACTGGTAAATTCCAATGGGTTCCTAAGGGAACTAGACCTAACACTAGGACCCAAAAGATTTGGGTACCTAAGAAGACAACCTGATTTCTGTTTTGCAGGTTGACTGCTCTCCCGGAACAAATCTGTGGTACCTTGACAGTGGTTGCTCAAGGCATATGACGGGAGACTCAACCAAGTTTGCTGTTGTCAACAAGAAGAAAGGTAGTGTCACTTTTGGTGGAAACCAAAAGGGCAAAATCGTTGGCATCGGCAATATAGGTAATCCTTCTCATCCTACTATTGAAAATGTTTTGCTAGTAGAAGGATTAAAACATAACCTGCTTAGCATAAGTCAGTTGTGTGACAAGGGCTATAAAGTAACCTTCAAATCAAATGCTTGTGTGATCAAAGACATTTCAACTAATCATATATTGTTTAAAGGATTTAGAAAAGAAAATGTCTATATTGTTGATCTGAATGTTTTTGAGCATGTTGATGAGAAGTGTTTTGTTGTTAATTCTCTTAATGACTGTTGGTCTTGGCATAGAAGATTAGGACACGTAGGGATGGATACCTTAGCTAAGATTACTAAGGAGAATTTAGTTAGAGGAATCCCTAAGATAACCTTTGAAAAGGATAGGGTCTGTGAAGCTTGTCAAATGGGCAAGCAGATCAAAAGCTCTTTTGCATCAAAGAATGCAATCTCCACTTCTAAGCCTCTCCAACTTCTTCACATGGACCTCTTCGGCCCTTCCAATATAGCAAGCCTAGGCGGCAAATTCTATGCCTTTGTTATTGTAGATGATTTCTCTAGATTCACCTGGGTATATTTCCTGAAGTCTAAGGATGAGACCTTTGAAACCTTTTCTAGCTTTAGGAAAAGAGTTCAAAATGAAAAGGGACTCACCATTGTTGCTATTCGTAGTGATCATGGTGGAGAATTTGAAAATGAGAGATTTGAACTCTTGTGTCTCAAAAATGGAATTGAGCACAATTTCTCTTCACCTAGGACTCCTCAGCAAAATGGTGTTGTTGAGAGGAAGAATAGATCTCTCCAGGAGCTAGCTAGGACTATGCTTAGTGAAAATTCCCTTCCTAAATACTTCTGGGCTGAAGCTGTTGCTACAGCTTGCTATGTACTCAATCGGGTCTCTATAAGACCTATTCTTGAAAAAACTCCCTATGAACTTTGAAATGGCAAGACTCCTACTGTTAAGTATTTTAGAGCTTTCGGTTGCAAATGTTTTATTCTTAATACTAAGGATAACTTAGGAAAATTCGATTCCAAATCCGATCTTGGAATTTTTCTAGGATATTCTTTGACCAGTAAAGCTTACAGAGTTTTCAATAGGAGAACTCTTGTTGTTGAGGAATCTGTTCATGTCAATTTTGATGAGACTCCTCAGCCATTAATGAATGTGGATGAGGATGATCCCTTGGAAAAACAACTGGATTCCCTTTCCTTAGAAAAGCCTACAGATCCCATTCAAGAAGAAAAATCTTTAGAACCTTCTTCTATTTCTCATGATATAGTTTCTGTCAAGGATGAAAATCCTGCTCTTCCTAGAGATTGGAAATTCATCAAAGACCATCCATTAGATGAAGTCTTAGGTGATCCTTCGTTAGAAGTTAAGACTAGATCCTCTCTTAGGAATCTCTGTGCCAATGTGGCATTTATATCTCAAATAGAACCTAAGAAGTTTTAAGAGGCCGAGAGTGATGAAAACTGGATTTTAGCTATGCAAGAGGAGCTAAATCAATTTGAAAGGAGCAAGGTATGGGAACTTGTTCCAAGGCCTAAGGATCATCCCATTATTGGAACTAAATGGGTTTACAAGAACAAATTGGATGAAAATGAGATCGTAGTCAGAAATAAGGCTAGGCTAGTTGCTAAAGGTTACAATCAAGAAGAAGGTATAGATTTTGAGGAAACCTTTGCACCTGTAGCTAGATTAGAATCCATTAGGATGCTCTTAGCCTATGCTTGCTACAAAAACTTCACACTCTTTCAAATGGATGTAAAGAGTGCCTTCTTAAATAGTTATATTCAGGAAGAAGTTTATGTAGAGCAACCCTTAGGATTTGAAGACTTTGCTAAACCGAATCATGTGTATAGACTTATGAAAGCTCTTTATGGTCTTAAGCAGGCTCCTAGAGCTTGGTATGACAGATTGAGGAATTTCCTTGAGGAAAGGAATTTCAAAAAGGGTAACACCGACTCAACTCTATTTACCAGGCAAAAGGATAAGTACATTCTGCTGGTTCAAATATATGTCGATGACATTATTTTTGGATCAACCAATGTCAACATGTGTAATGAGTTTTCCTCTCTCATGCAAAGTGAGTTTGAAATGAGTATGATGGGGGAGTTAAAGTTCTTCCTAGGATTCCAGATTAATCAGTCTCCTGATGGAATCTTCTTCTGTCAAGAAAAGTACATTAAGGAACTCCTTAAGAAATTCGAATTAGAAACTGTCAAATCTTCTAAAACTCCCATGAGTACCACTAC
This sequence comes from Begonia masoniana, assembly GCA_022432975.1. Lineage (NCBI taxonomy): Eukaryota > Viridiplantae > Streptophyta > Magnoliopsida > Cucurbitales > Begoniaceae > Begonia > Begonia masoniana. The sequence continues at coordinate 17,089,761 of CM039507.1, forward strand.
TAAATTGGACAAGGATGAAAATGGTATAAGTGTGGATATCAAGAAATATCGTGGTATGATTGGTTCTCTGTTGTATCTGACTGCTAGTAGGCCAGATATACTCTTTAGTGTGTGCCTTTGTGCTAGGTTTCAGGCTGCCCCTAAGGAATCTCATTTATCTGCAGTAAAAAGGATTTTCAAATATTTGAGTGGGACTTATGACTTAGGTTTATGGTATCCTAAGGGAACTTCCTTTGATCTGATTGGATATTCAGATTCTGACTATGCTGGTAGTCTAGTTGATAGGAAAAGCACCACAGGAACATGTCAATTTCTTGGTGAATCTCTAGTGTCTTGGTATTCTAAGAAACAGAATTCTGTTGCACTCTCAACTGCAGAAAGTGAATATATTGCTGCAGGCAGTTGTTGTGCACAAATGCTTTGGATGAAACAGACTTTGGAGGACTATAATCTGTTCTTTGATAGGATTCCTATTCGGTGTGATAACACCAGTGCTATCAACATTTCTAAAAATCCTATTCAACACTCTAGAACAAAACATATTGATGTAAGGTATCATTTCATCCGTGAACATGTTCAAAGAGGAGATATCTCTTTAGAATTTGTTAATTCTGTAGATCAATTGGCCGACATCTTTACAAAACCCTTGGATGAGAAGACGTTCAATAATATCATAATAAGGTTAGGTCTCATTAGGGTTGATAGAAAATAATTCTGTCTCTTCTGGAAAATTCCCAAGTGTTAGCAATTCCTTGTTGAGAAAGCATCGGTAGATGCTGATTTTTCTCTAAGCATCGGAAGATGCATTTCTACTGGTAGGTATCGGCAGATGCAGTGTTTTCTATCCCATCGTAAGCTGTTCTGATCAATCTGCCGACACGTGTAACTCATCGGAAGATGTATTCCTCAATCTGCCGACACGTATATCTTCTTCGTCTGGCGATGAGTTATTTCTTTTAAATTCATTCTTCTTCGCCCAGACACTCTACTTTTCGCGCTCTTTCTCTAAACCCCTGCCCTACCAAATTTTCTCTGTCGAATCCTCTTCTAGCAATGGAATCTCAAGGTCAATCATCTCGCGCCGTTTCCAAACCGACCAAGAAGATGGCCAAAGTTTCTGATCATCCTTCCCGAGAGATTCCTCGTGGAACGGAGTGGCCAACCTTCTACTTTCTTACTCAAGCTGCTGAGGTAAAGTACCACAATGACTATCGGTTCAAATCGTTAATTCCTAGTAAGGGTATTTCTTTTGAAGAGTTAGCCGGATTGGACTTTATTGAACCCTTGACTGATCTCGGGTTGATAGGTCTCTTTGAGACCGAATCATTCTTCTACCCAGAAGCGATTAGGATGTTTTATGAAAACCTTAGCTTTTCCACTGATTACCCCTCCATTAAGAGCTACGTCTACAACACTCACTTTGAAATTACTCCTCAGTCCATAAATGCCCTTCTGGGAGCTCCTCATTTGGATAACTGCCCTTACAAGTATGTGACAGGGCCTGAGCTACCCTTCTTTGGAATGTCTGATGGACTACAATTTCTCAGGGAAATTACTGTGGACCCCAATTCTTCCCCTGATCCGTTAAAGGGCAAACATCTGACCCCTAGAGCCAGAGTTTTTCGTCATATGATTGATTTCAATATTGTTCCCAAGGGTGGACATTATGACGAAGTGAGCTCAATGGAACTATTTGTTCTGTATGCAATCTATCTCAAGACACCCTTCAACATTGGGTATATAGTTGTTCGAAGGATGATTCTTGCTGTCTCCTCCAGAGCTACATCTCTACCATATAATCTGCTTCTCATGCGGTTATTTGCTCGTCTTGAGGTTGTTCTTCCAGAGGAGGAGGAGCCTGTGAGACTTCTGCCCTCCAATTTTTATTCCAACTCCACGCTCAGCAGGATGGGATTCAAAAGTATCGTAAAAGGAAAACCTGCTGTGGATAAAGCCAAGAAAAAGGCTTCTTTAGCAGCACCTGTCAGGCGTGGTAAAAGGAAACTTATCCTGCCAGATGAATCAACTGGTGAAGGAGGAGATGACACTGTAAGTCAATCTCAGGATTCAAGCCCCCCACCTTCTCTTTTAGTGCGTAGGTGTAGGATTGCTCCTTCCTCCATGGCACCTATTTCAGAGGCCACCTCTGCTCCCTCATCTGTGTCCCTACCTATTCCTGAATCTCCTCTTTCACCTCCACCTTCTCTCATCCTACCTTCTAAGCTTGTTTATCCTTCCATCTCTCCGGTGATGCGAGCCATTTCTTCCATACTCACCCATGGACCTTCAGCTCTACCATCTCCAGTTCCTCCACCTCCCTCTCCACCTACTCTTTCCTTACCACCTACAGCTCCTCCAGTTCCAGTCCACCCATCTTCAGCTCCTCCATCTCCAATTCATGAACCTTCACCTCATCCATCTCCCGATCAGCAAGAGGTGCTCCCTCCATCACCTGTCCAACCTGCTCCAATCGCTCTGCCAGTCCAACCCCTTCTCTCCAATACTCCTGCAACTCCTGCAACTCCCATAACATATCACAGGAGATTTTCCTTAACAGAGGCTCAGTACAATGAGATGCAAGCCTCTATTACCAACCTTGGAATTGCCCTCGGAACAATCCAAAGTAAAATGGATCAGAATCATCAGACCATGGGCGTTGCTCTGGATACAGGTCTTGGCCTGCTGTCTACAAAGATTGATGGTGATAGGCGAATGGTTGTCAGAGAACTTGAGAAACTCCAATTGTCCATTGCCGCATTGACACCTGAACCTGAGCCTGAACCCGAACCATCATGTTCTGGTCTCAATGTTCCCGAGGCCTGCTTTGAAGATTTGCTTCTTCCCCTTTCCAGGCCTGCTGTTTTTGAAGATGTGCGTCTCATGTCCCTAGAAATTCATGAGACTGAGCTCAAGTTCACTCTTCCTACATTTTCCTCAGCTCCTGAATCTTCCTCTCATCCAGCCTGTCCAATGGAAGCTTCTCCTCCACCATGTATGGATGTGTGCTCTGGTCCTTCTGTCGAGTCTCCTTCCTGCATGGACGTGGAGTTGTCCCGAGAGCCTTCTCCACCTCTGCTCCCTGTCTGGCAATGGTGGTCTATCAATCGCCTCTCCCAAGAGATCGTGCTTTCCTTCAAGCTCTGGTGGCTGGCTTTTTCAATCCCCACCGTGACGTGCTCTCTTATGTTCAGAGAGCTTTTTGGAATCGTCATTTAGATCGCTTCAAATAGTGATTTTTTTTGCTGTTCCTTTCAATGACTATCTTTAGTTTACTACACATACTCTAATGTTGAATGCATTATTTTTTTTTGATAATGTCAATGGGGGAGAATACTATATTTGATTGAGTTTGTGATTGAGTTTGATTGGATAACATTCTTTGGATATACTCTGTGTTTCTGGAATTGCTATGAATGGTTATTTTAATAAAATGCACATACTATGGGGGAGCGGCTAGAATTATGGGGGAGTATCAAAGTTAATCAAATTTATATTGTCATAATCAAAAATGGGGAGATTGTTGACTTATAGAGTGTTTAAGTCATAATTTGTTTTTGATTATGTATTTGTATAATTAATGTACAATTTGATTATGTGTATTTAAAGAAAATAATGAATATGAGTTTATATGGAAATACCCTTGAAAAGGGTATTTTAGTTGTCTAATAAATCGGTTTGAGTATACAGAATGAAATAGCAACAGGCTTGCATATACCGATCGCTACACGACAAAGAAATGTTGCATCTACCGATAGCTGTTGAAGCTACTCCTGCCGATGCCGGTTCATCACGTGTTGAGGTGTATATGCCGATGACATTTACAAGTCTCATCTGCCGAAGCGTTTTTGAAGACATCTACCGATGACGTGGTCAGCGCTTATTTGTTTCATCTGCCGAAGCGGTTTTGAAGACATCTGCCGATGACGTGTCAAGATGGATCTACCGATAGCATTTGACGCTACTCATACCGATGTCGTTCAAGCTTGCACATGCCGATCACTAGACGACAATTTTCAAGAGTTCATCTGCCGATGGTTTTTAAAGAGACTTCTGCCGATGGCGTTTTTAAAGAAACATCTGCCGATGGCTTTGAAGATAGAATGTGCCAATGAAGTTCACGGATTGTCTCTGCCGATGAGTTTTACAAATTGTCTCTGCCGAGGAGTTTTAAAGATGCTTCTGTCGATAGAAGTTGAAGATGCTTCTGCCGATGGAATTCAAGGATATATGTGCCGATGGCATTTCAAGCAGCATTTCACCGATGACGTGTCTCCGCTCATTAGTTGCATCTGCCGGTGAACTTCCGCCATAATTCAAAGTTAGCCACGAAGCTACAGTGACGTCGTTTTCAGCATTAACTCCAGACCTTTAATGGCGACGACGAACATCATTTTCAGAAGCAACGGATATCTGCTTCAGTACGGATGCTTCCCAACGGTAACTTATCTCCATTTTGAAGAAAGAAGCATTCAATTCTGTGAAGAAAATTCATACAGAGTATATAAGCAGAAGAAAAGGCTCGAAGACTAACTTTTGCCAAATTTGAATTCTGAGCCCTAGCTGCGAAAGTCATTTTGCACACTCTGTATTCTTCTCTACATCTCTCAATCCTAACTTGAGATTCACCTTTGTGAGATTGTAGTGTAAGCTTAATATTTTACAAACTCAAATCTGTATAAGGCAGTGGATTGATGCCCGTGAAGTTCAATCCAGAATTGTAAAGGCAGTTGATCGGAGCCCGGAATCCCGATCTGTTATTTCTCGTGAGGAGAGGGGTAAGGATCTTCAAGGGGTGAGCCTTGGAGCGTGGACGTAGGAAGTTTGGCCGAACCACGTAAAAAGTATTGGTGTTGAATCTCTCTTACCCTCTCTTTATTTTTGATATTACCTTATTCGTAATTAGACTAATTAAGAGAGTAACACTAATTGATTATTAGATTAATTTTTTAAAAAAGTCTAATTCACCCCCCTCTTAGACAATTCCGGTCCTACAGTAGGTACGGATCCTCCAGATGAGGAATTTGTGCCTCAAGCTAATGAGTAGGTGAAGTTGGCGGATCAAGCTCATGGGGATTGGTTGCTACAGTCAGACAAATGTTATTCCTGTGAGAATGTATTTTTGAATGTTATCTCAAATCCTGTATAGCTTTTGAAATCCTAAAACCGATGTATAGAATTCGTGTTGATGTTTAAAACCTCTGTTTTGACAGTTGAATGTATGTATGTTTCGAAATATTCTGGAATTGCTTGGGAGTTTCTCTTTTAGGTTGTGCATGGATTTTCTCTAATTTTAGAGCTATCCATGCAGTCCGGTTTCTTAAACTCCTGTCATGTTTTCTGAAGTTTGAAGTTTTTATGCCTTCTGTTTTTATGTCTTCCTGTTAAAACAGTCCTCCATTCTGCCCTTTAAAAAAAAAATAGTTGTCCATTTTTCCTTTAAAACAATCGTCTACGCCTTCTGTAAAACAGTCGTCTACGCCTTCTGTAAAACAGTCGTCCACGCCTTCTATAAAACAGTTGTCCATTCTGCCCTTTAAAAACAGTTGTTCATTCTGCCTTGAAAACAGTCGTCCACGCCTTCTGTAAAACAGTCGTCCACGCCTTCTGTAAAACAGTTGTTCATTATACCTTTAAAGCAGTCGTCCACGCCTTCTGTAAAACAATTGTCCATTATGCCCTTTAAAAAAACAGTTATTCATTCTTCCTTTAAAACAGTCGTCCACGCTGTGATGACCCGGATCTGTAAGTATGGTACGATGGCTGCACGAACCGGAACCCGGATGGCGGTACGTCCGCGCGGGCGAACCGGAAGGTGACGGGTCGTAAAAAGGGGGTCGTCACAATCCCACAGCGCTTGGGGAAGTATGTGGAAATGAAACATATGTAAAGAGATCCTCCCAACATAGCAAGACGCGTTTTGGAGCTCAATTGACAACGGATCCCATAAGAACTCCGAAGTTAAGAGGGCTTCAGCGAGAGTAATTCCAGGTTGGGTGACCTTCCGGGAAGTGCTCTCGCCAAACAAAGCCGTGAGGGGAGGATATTGGGCTGCGGCCCAATCCCCGGAGCGGACAATATCTTGCTGGGAACGGGGTCGTTACAAATGGTATCAGAGCTGTACCCAACCGGAATTGTGGCCAACGAGGACGTTGGGCCCCCGAGGGGGGGTGATTGTGATGACCCGGATCTGTAAGTATGGTACGATGGCTGCACGAACCGGAACCCGGATGGCGGTACGTCCGCGCGGGCGAACCGGAAGGTGACGGGTCGTAAAAAGGGGGTCGTCACAATCCCACAGCGCTTGGAGAAGTATGTGGAAATGAAACATATGTAAAGAGATCCTCCCAACATAGCAAGACGCGTTTTGGAGCTCAATTGACAACGGATCCCATAAGAACTCCGAAGTTAAGAGGGCTTCGGCGAGAGTAATTCCAGGTTGGGTGACCTTCCGGGAAGTGCTCTCGCCAAACAAAGCCGTGAGGGGAGGATATTGGGCTGCGGCCCAATCCCCGGAGCGGACAATATCTTGCTGGGAACGGGGTCGTTACACACGCCTTCTGTAAAACAGTCGTCCACGCCTTCTGTAAACTAGTTGTCCATTCTTCCTTTAAAACAGTCGTCCACGCCTTCTGTAAAACAATCGTTTACGCCTTCTGTAAAACAGTCGTCTACTAGCTTCTGCACTTCAGTTGTCCACAGCTTCTTCACTTCTGTCGTCCACAGCTTCTGCACTTCAGTCGTCCACCGCTTCTGCACTTCAGTTGTTCACAGTTTCTACACCTCTGTTGTCCACAGCTTCTGCACTTCTGTTGTCCACAGCTTTTGCATTTTTGTTTTCCATTTTATGCCTTTGATTTTATGTCTGGCCATTTCAAAAGTTCAAAAAAAAATGTCACATTTTAAATGTCCGGAGTGATGGCTCTCCGACCCCGATCGGGTCGGGGGTCGTCACAGTTATGGTATCAGAGCGAAACCGGTTTTTAAAAGCGATTCTGTAAACTGTCTGATTGCGCAACCCGCCACGTGAGATCTCTCCACCAATTGTAAGTGTTTAAGTTCCCGTAAAGTCTATTTATTTGTAACGCCCCCGAACCCAACCTAGCTCGGTGCGCTACTTGGCTCACTCTAACCCCGATAATTTAAAAAAAATCGGACACAGTGGAATTAAAGCTAAGTCTCTCAAAGCTCTCTTATGTCATACCTAGCTACCTTGACTCACTAATTTCTCTTAATCCTAACCGTTAGGCACCATGGCATCCTCCCCGAAAATTTTGGCAAAGTAACGCCTAAAAATGGCGCCCCTAAAATGCTAGGTACCTGCAACCAAATCAATCCTCAACCAGATCCAAATACTTTTACTCTAATATCCACTCAACCATCCAGTATACTAAATCTCCAAATAGCAGTAAAGAAAAAAACTATAATACTAACATCCCTAAGTGAAGAAAGTCCACAGTATAGGGCGACACATCACCCTTAACTATGACTATATACAACAAATATAAATAGCTATAACATAACTGTCACAACCATCAACAATAAACTACCAAAACTACAAAGCCCTACATTCCCCGAAGACCATGGTCGAAGCGCCCCGACAATTGCCCGCACCGGCGTGCCCCGTGTGCCACCGACTACCGCCTAATCCGGGCTCCCTCGTCTAGCTCACCTGTATATACCTCATCACCTACACCACAGAACACGCACACACACATAAGCTTATGCTTAGCAAGTAGGAAAAAGAAATGTAAACATGCACGATGCACCCACACCGCCCTAACACATGCAATCTCTACTCACTCTGTTGTTTTCGTTTCATTTTCCTTTTATTTAATCTTTCCACTTTCACACGTGAATCAAGTAGGCACACATCCGAGCTCCCCGCTCATTGAACGGCCACGCCTTGACCCATGGAGCAAGATCAGCCAGCTCACGCCCGGGTCCCCCCATTGGACGGCAGCACACAATCTCCTCTCATGATACTTACGTATTTTCAACTTTATATCTCGAGTAGAGTCCCAACTCACTACCTCCCCGGAAACTATGCCTCCCCGACATGTTACAAGTTCCTCCCCGGCAACTTGCCTAACCTGGCGACTCTATTCAACTTTATTCTTTCTTAGTTACATTTCATACTCACACCACCCCTTACGTTTCAAGCTCACTATTCAAACTATACTCAAAACTCATTCGTTTCGTAGTTTAAAAACAATGATGCATGTCTAGGCAATACTCAAACCCCAAATGAAATAAACAACCAAACAAAGCACTACTCAAACACCAAATAAAATACACAACCAAACAAAGCAAACAAACAATTCCCTACCATTCCATGGTGTAGGCCCGAAGGCAAAACACAAACATCTTCTACTTACCTGGCGTCCTAGCTCGCTGAGGATACTCGGTTACCTGTCCACCTACGGCTCGACCTACGACAAATATTCAAACTTCATTAAAATCAAACCTATATTCACCAATTACTCTTAAATTACTATTTCTAGCCTAATTCAACTAAAACCTAACTAAACGGGCCACTAATTTGGGTTCAGTAAAAACCGACCCGAAAACTTCGAACGCGCGTAACTTTTGCTTCGGTTATTGGAATTGAACGATTCAAGTGGCCACGTACTCCTCTATTAACCTAGTTTAACCGGCCAAAAGGAAATTTAAAACAAATGGCTGCAACTAGGTCAAAAATGATAAAATCTGATTCTGCCCCATAACCAAAAAATTCCCTTTTCTGGTTTTTCATCAAAACTCTCTCATTTCCTCACCAATCAACCACCCACACTCTCAATTAGCATAAACTAACCAAAATCTCGAGGCTACACACCACAAAACTTGAAATGCCCAAATCGGGCTTGCTGAATTTTGCCCAAATAGGGCTCCTCACTGCCAGGCGACTCAAGCCAGTCCAAGGGTCGGAAAACCCACGCCGGAAACAACTAAAATCGGCCGGTGATCGGAGCCAAAACAAGCTCGTCACTCACAGCCTCAAACAAACCAAAAAAAGGGTGAAAACCGAACCTTACCGGGCGGTTCGTTCGCGGAGAGAGCTGGACCTTGATCGTCGCCGTCGTCTGGCCGGAGAGCGTCAGAAAACGCAATGAACCGGCCGTCGATCGTCACTCGCCTCTCCCTCGTCTCTCCCCTGTTCTGCGCTCGGCCCTCGGGCACTCGAACAACAGAATGGCTTCGGCCATTCTATTGTTTTATTTTTTTTTAATTAATAATAATAATAATAATAATAATAATAACAATAATAAAACTAACATTACCAATCTGCCCTTCCAAAAATTCTGTTAAATCTCGTTATTAATTATAACCCCCGGCTTAATTTAATTGGGAATACCCGAACCTAAATTAAGAAACCATTCACTTTTCTTTCAAATTAATTAAAACAACCTATTTTATTATTCTTTTATTTTCTATCCAATTTTTCCTTTAAAAATCCCGGGTGTTACATTATTAAATTTTATTATTGTTTATAGGATTTTCTTATAAATGGAGAGAAGGCATCAGGATGAAGCAAGCGATAGTGCCAGGGCCATCGATCGCTTAACCGAGCTGGTCGGCGTTCAGTCTCGCATGATGGAGCGCATGATGGCTGAAAATGGAAACAATAACCATGCTAATGCTCCACGTGATACTAGTGGAGAGAGATTCCGATGACTCCAACTACCTATGTTCGATGGATTATCAACAGATCCTACTCACGCCGAGGAATGGATCCGGTAGATTGAATGTATGTTCAACTATGTGGAAGTGGAGGAAAATAAGAAGATGATCTGCGCCTCGTTCCATCTCACCAAAAGTGTTGGATTTTGGTGGGACACGGTACAGTCGACTACAGTAGCATTGAGCTGGGAAGGATTCAAGAGGATCTTCTATGAGAAATACTTCGACCGCGGTGTCAGGAAGGAGAAGATGACTGAATTCTCTCGACTGTGACAATTTGAAACGGTGGCCGAGTATGTTCAGAAGTTCGAGTCACTGTCTCGCTACGCACCTCACCTAGTGGCCACCGATGAAAACAAGGTACACCAGTTTATCCAGGGTCTGAAGATGGACCTCTTACGAGGAATTGCGACCGAAGGGTTTGATGAGGCGTCATATGCGAAAGTGGTGGCCAAGGCTTATCAGTTGGAAGCCTTAGAGGCGAAGTCTCAGAGATATAGGGATACATCAAAGAGAATCCTACATGATGTCCCTCAACAGCCACAACAAAGGGGTCAGTTTGACCAACCAAGGCAGCAACAGAACAGGGGTGTTAAGAGGCCCAATGAGATTGTTGTTTATCAAGACAGAGGGAAAAGACCAACGGGAGCTTCTCAGCTTCCTGTATGCCCACGTTGCCAGAGGAATCATACGGGGGAATGCAGGCTCTTCACTGGTCGATGCTTCCAATGTGACAAGGAGGGCCATCAAGTCTGGAATTGTCTGATGCCTGACACGAGGCCGAATCGTGCCGTGCCGAGGGTTTTTGCAATGATAGAGGAAGATGATGATGCCCAACACACAGTGATCACAGGTACAATATTGATTTGTAATGCACCTGCTTATACTTTGTTGGACACGGGGGCAACATATTCGTTTGTGGCAATAGACTTTGTGGGTAGAGAGAACTTATGTATTGTGCCGTCAGATCAACCATACAGTGTCATTCTACCGTCCAGAGAGTTTATGCACTCCGAGCAAGTAGTGCAGGGTGATATAGTGTCAGTTGGAGACCAGAAATTGTATGCCAATCTTATCATCATCGGTATGAAAGGATACGAAGTAATTCTGGAGATGGATTGGCTGTTTCGACATCACACTACCATCAACTGCAGGTCCAAGCTCGTGTGTTTTAAGCGCCCAAACGAGGTAGAGTTCTCCTATCAGGTAATACCAAAGAAACACAATATGCCTGTTATATCCTCCTTGAAAGCTCAACAGCTGATGAGGTCAGGATGCGTCAGATTTCTTGCCCACGTAGTAGATGTTCAAAGACAAGGTGAGGTGGAACTTCAAAATATTCCGGTAGTTTGAGACTTCTCAGAGGTTTTCTTAGATGATCTACCGGGATTGCCACCTGATCGTGAAATCGAATTTGAGATTGATATATGTCCTGGTGCTGAACCGGTATCGAAGAATCCGTACCGTATGGCGCCAATAAAGCTGAGAGAGTTAAAGGCTCAGCTAAAGGAATTGGTGGACAAGGGCTTTGTGCGCCCTAGCTTCTCTCCGTGGGGTGCTCAAGTCTTATTCGTTAAGAAGAAGGATGGGTCCCTACGTATGTGTATTGACTACCGTGAGTTGAACAAGTTAACTATCAAGATTAAGTACCCGTTGCCGAGGATCGATGACCTATTTGACCAGCTACAAGGGGCTCGGGTATTCCCAAAAGTTGATTTACGCTCCGGTTATTTGTCCCCAAAAGTATAGGGGCGATCGATCACCCCTCATGTTTTTGTGATTGGCGATCGATCGCCTGAAATGGGCGATCGATCGCCCCTATACTTTTGGGGACAAATGTCCCTTTTGCCATCCTTTCCCTTAGCCGAAGCTCTTTCTTTGTTTTAATGGTTTTAACTTATTGTTTTAAGTTTTAATTAAATGTTTGATGTTTCTTTAATTGGTTTTAAAATAGTTATGAATGATTTTAACAAATTAGCCTACTATTTAAATTCCGCTCAATCAATACAAAGTTTATAAAGATAGAAATAAAATAAAAAATTTATACTGGAAAATTAGGATAAGGATAAGGGTCACTACAATTATGGTATCAAAACCCCCGGGTTTTAAAAGTGGTTCTGTAGACTACTCGACTGCACAGCCACTACGCGGACATCCTTCATCAACTGTAAGTATGTTTAAAAGCTTTATTTAATTTCAATTCTTAGGGCTATTTGTTTTAAATTTTATAGGAGTTATATACAAATAGTTTGAGGTAGAGACGCTAGGGACGAGGCCCTAGACAGACTTACGAATTTGCTGGACCGTCAGGCTCAGAACATGGACAGGCAAGCTCAACAAATAAAGTGTTTAATAAACCGTGAAGATCGTCAAGCCCTGGAGGTTGTCGTTCCGAACCATCAAGGCATGGAGAGATTTCAGAAATTACAGCCTCCGGTATTCAACGGACAATCATCGGATCCTACTTTAGTCGAGGAGTGGATCTGAACTATGGAGGACATGCTAGAGTATGCAGGGATAGAGAATGGGAATAAAGTGGCCTACGTCACTTTTCATTTGGCGTTAGACGCTCGATTTTGGTGGGACTCCATCAAAGCAACAACTGATGTGACGGTAATGACTTGGGAGCAGTTTAAAGCCATATTTTATGAGAAATACTTTAGCCATACGGTACAAGAGGCAAAAATGATGGAGTTCATGCAATTGAGACAGATTGGCTCAGTTGCTAAATAGGTCAGGAAGTTTCAGGCCCTATCCCGGTTCGCACCACGCCAAGTTAGTGTTAATGAGGACAAGGTGCGTTGGTTTATGCAAGGGCTCGGTTAGGTAATCCGAAAAAGTGTCATCATATCAGGGGTGCGGAATGTGCCCTATACAGAGATTGTGGCAAGAGCTCTAGAGATTGAGGCAGCTGAACCAACTTACGACAAACCAAGGGAGCCAGCAAGAGGGTTCTTTCGGGAGATCCAGCCTCGACCTCAAAACGGAGACTGGAAGCCACAGGACAACCACAACGACAACAAGGAGGCATTAAAAAGCCGTATATGGGAAACAACGACCAGGGCAAGGGGAAACAAGTGCAAGGAGCTACTCAAAAGCCCCTGTATCCTATATGTCAGAAAGAACACTTCGGTGATTGCAGAATAGGCACGGATAGGTGCTATAGATGCGGAGGAGCGGCCATTATGTTAGAAATTGCCCACTACTAGGCCAAAGCTAGCAAGGCGGTGACCAGAGAGGAGTTACCCCGAGGGTCCTTTCATTTATCGAGCCTAGTGATGTTGGTGACGGAGCCCAGCCTTCCGATATTGCAGGTATTATACTAAATCGCAGTTAGTGAAATAGAAAGTGTTAGAATAAAGGTGTAGGTTGGGGTGAGGATTTGAGGGTATGATTGTGCACTTGGAATTTAATTATCCCTAGAAGGATACAAATTATGAAATATATGATTTAGAGGTATTGAAACTAAATCCTAGTTGATGAACCTTTGGGGTTCTGAAATTTGATCGCTCAGAGAGAGATCTGGAGTTTAGATGTAAGACCTTCTGAAGAACACTCTAGATCGTTGAGATACTGTTAGTGTGTATAAACAAATAAGAAAATATAACAGAGATTTAATTAACCTAGATCTCTTAGAAGTTGGGAGTATCTGGACAAAGATAGCATCCAATAGTTTATTTTAAGTAGATTGCTGAAAGGGCATGCAGAGTTTAGATTTCGTTGGTAAATGAGTGTTAGTGTCAACTAATAAGGGAGACTTAGTGAAGTTAAGAATGATTAATTAGTTGTAGACACGTTAGCCATTTGGTGTTGCTTGATTAAAGGTTAGGGGTTAGTAAGTAAAAGCATAAGAGTTAGAAAGAATTTAGGAACCCAATGCAATAACTACTGGAAGAAAGTTTGTCACTCTAAAATAGAAGTCGTGTTTTGAGGTTTAAAGTAACTGGTATGACCATAGAAGGGATGGTGGCTCAACTGGAATTAGTGTATGGTTGGTGCGGTTTAAGTTGAGAGCCACAACGTGAAGCTTACCACTGGGATGGAAGTAGGGACATCTATGTTCAAAGAACTAGGAAGAATAACCTTAATGAAGAGATATTCTGAGTCATTAGAAAATAAAGGGGTAAGATTGTAGAACTTGAGGGGATGAGGATTAAGGATGTAAATTTATCTGCAACAAGTTTGCTAACAAGAAGATCGTTGCATAAATCGTGTACGGAAGCCAAGTAGAGTACTCAGAACTGACTAGGAGGAACGAAAGAGCATAGACTAGTTAGTAGACTTCGAGGAGATCCCTGTGTGATGTTAAGGGGTCGTCAAAAATTAGACGAAGGGTTAAGATTTGAAAGTTTGACTCAATGCTTAGTGTAGTATGACGTGAGGAACTCATAGGTTTTCAAAGGAGGAGAATTAGGATTTGCACAGAAATGATATAAGTAAACTTAGAAGAGAAATTAGACTAGAAAATGCCAAGAGTTGACTTGTATTCAACAAATTGAGGCCATGAGTAATTTAGAAAAAAGGGTAGAAATTTGAGTGGGTGTGCATTCCGACTACGGCCAAAGTCGATGAATGCTTGTAGAAGTTTGGGTTACATCCCAAGTATTCGAAGAATTACATGGACGAAATTTGATCTAACGGACGTTAGGAGGTATGGGCATAGATGTGATTTAAAGAAACGATTAAGAAAAACTTCGATGGGAGAAGACTCTAAGGTTGCTTCATAATGAGGACCTGGATTAGGAGATCATAAGAACGTGATGCTAATTTGGGGCGTAATAAGCTAAGTCGAGGGTAGCCAATGGGGTTAACGGTTGGGGTTGCACCATTGGGTTTTGGGATTTTGGTTTAGGATTATAGGAATTTATCTAAGTATAGATAGAATCAAAGTTCTTAAAAAGGGGAATCCAATTAAAAAAAAAAGATGACGGGAGAAGACTCGGAGGGAACAGAGTATTGTAAATCAAAGTATAAGGCTGCAAGACATGAGACGTTAATATCAAGGACTATAAGCTAGAGCAAATTTTGAGGACAAAATTTTAAATAAGGTGGATGGAATGTAACACCCGGCTTTACGGGACTTTGTAATTCCAATATATAATGGCATTTTCATAAATATGTCAATTTACGTCTGTTTTGTGAAAGGAGAGCTTCATTAGAATCCTAATTATTAATAGGAATTTTAAGGAAATTTCGAGAATTTTAGGAGTTGTGACACCAATTTACGAGAATTAAGTTTCTCATAATATAAAAGACGTTTTAGTAAAAATAGTAAATTAGGTCCGTTTTGCTAACAGATAGTTTTATTAGAACCCTAATAATGAGTTGGACTTATTGGTGAAATAAGGAAGTTTGGAGAAACCGAATCGTTAGCTAATTAACGAAACAAAGGACGAATCAAATAGAAAAACAAAGGAAGAGCAAAACGGTCATTTGACAAGTCAAAATTATAAATAAAAACAAAACTTCTTCTTCTCCCCACCACTCTCACGATTTCTCTCCTCCTCTCTGGCGACTTCCCTCTTTCCACGGCGATCTCCACTTCAACGCCGGTGTGTCCTCCACCAATCGACCCAATTTCTTCACGTTTTCTCTCCTAATCAAAACTCTAAGTAAGGTTCTGTAGTTTTCGGACTTTGGTATTCGTTTTCTAGGTTTGAAACGATTAGGGTTATGTTAGGTTTTCATTAAATTAGTTGAGTTATGTTTAAAATTGATAGATTTACTATATTTACGCCCTGAAAGGACGTATCGATGATTATTGGACGAAATAATGAGTAGGTTTGTTGTCGTAGATGGAAAATCGGATAATTGGAGCTTAAGAATCTCCATCAATTGAGTTTAGAAATTTACGAGCGCGAATTGCTCGGTAAAATACCTCGTTGAGCTAAGTTGGAATTTTAGGAAAATTTCCTTAGTTAAGGATTTCATTAATTTGGACGTTAACGGTTTAAACGTGTTTTAATGATAAATTGTTGTGAATTGCCTTAGGTGGACAACGCTCGTGGATGGAGCTTAAATTTCTACAGACGACAAGTAAGTCTTCGCGACTTGTTTGGCCGATTGGCCTACACCATAAGATTTTATGTTATTCGAGGAAATTAGAGAATGTAGGTTGTGTTGGGCGACTAGGTTAGGTAGTTAGTTTTAGTTAAGTGTAGTATGTTTAAGTTTATTGTTTGTTTATGCTTTGATTATGTTTATAGCATTGCGCGTGTTCATGCATCATGTTTCTGAAACGCACGAAAAAGGAACTTCTACGCATGTTTTCACGAAAATGAAAAGGTAAATGAAAAGGAAAACGAAAAGGAAAACGAAAAGAAAAACGAAAAGGTAAATGAAAAGGAAAACGAAAAGGAAAACGAAAAGGTAAACGAAAAGGGAAAACGAAAAGGTAAATGAAAAGGAAAACGAAAAGGAAAACGAAAAGGTAAATGAAAAGGTAAATGAAAAGGAAAACGAAAAGGTAAACGAAAATGATAAAAAAGATGTCACGGTTCTATGAACTACATACGCATCGAATGCATTGTCGTTCACGTAGATTTACTGAGCCTTTAGCTCACGGACTGTCGTCTATGGTGTAGGTGGTTTTGAAACAGGTGAGAAAGAAGTTTTTCTGCCTGACGTATGAACCGGTTGGCGAATAATGGCCCGTGGGAGTGTGCTGGGCAGTCGGTTTCGCATTTTGACCCGTGGGGATGTAGGTAAATGTTTTGGGGATTTAAATTGATATAAACGTAGGAAAATTGTATAGATTGAACATATTAGAATGTTTGAGATCTGATTAGTTGATAAGTTTATGTTTTGATGTCTTTAAACATTTTGGTAAATTGAATTTATAAAACGTTTTGTGAAGATTTTATCTAGATTTTTATGAACTGCTTGGTGATTTTAGCAGGAGGAAAATGTTTGGTTTTCAAACGGAACCACGCAGTTCATTTTCATGAAAATGTACTTGGTTTCAATTGCGTTTTGAGTCGTTTATTTTGGGTGATTGGTGAAGTGTGAAATGGGTGAGATTTGAGTGATCGTATGTTACGTGTTCATTGAGTAGAGTACGTTGAAGTTTTAGTATGTATTATGTTTATAGGTATGTAGGAAAAAAAACAGAAAGAGAGGAAGGAAAAGAAAGAAGGAAAGAGGAATGAAAAAAAAAAGGGGAGGGAGGCAGAACGCTTGGCGATTGATCGCCAAGGGGGGGGGGGGGGTGGGGCGATTGGTCACCAAGGAAGATCGCCACTCCCTGGATTTTTCCAGGGAGTGTGGCGATTGTTCGCCACAAGTTGGCGATCTCACATTTTTAGAATGGGCGATCGATCGCCAGTTTTGGGCGATCAATCGCCCCTCATGTTTTTGTGATTGGCGATCGATCGCCTGAAATGGGCGATTGATCACCCCTATACTTTTGGGGACAAATGTCCCTTTTGCCCTCCTTTCCCTCGGCCGAAGCTCTTTCTTTGTTTTAATGGTTTTAACTTATTGTTTTAAGTTTTAATTAAATGTTTGATGTTTCTTTAATTGGTTTTAAAATAGTTATGAATGATTTTAACAAATTAGCCTACTATTTAAATTCCGCTTAATCAATACAAAGTTTATAAAGATAGAAATAAAATGAAAAATTTATACGGAAAATTAGGATAAGGATAAGGGTCGCTACAATCGATGACCTATTTGACCAGCTACAAGGGGCTTGGGTATTCTCAAAAATTGATTTACACTCCGGTTATTACCAGTTGAAGGTCAGAGCTGATGACATTCCAAAGACCGCATTCAGGACTCGATACGGACACTATGAGGTCTTAGTGATGTCGTTTGGGTTGACTAATGCCCTGGCAGCATTGATGGACTTGATGAACAAGGTATTCCAGGATTTTCTAGACAAGTTTGTGATCGTCTTCATCGACGACATCCTGATTTATTCTCAAAATGAGGTGGAGCATGAAGAGCACTTGGCTATTGTGCTGTCAACTTTAAAATAGCATCGATTGTACGCCAAACTGTCAAAGTGTGAATTCTGGTTGAGAAGGATTAACTTCCTAGGCCATGTGGTGTCTGCAGAAGGAGTGTCTGTGGATCCAGCCAATATTCTAGCAGTGAAAGAATGGCCGAGACCGAGAAATGCCAGTGAGGTACGGAGTTTTATCGGGTTAGCTTGTTATTACAGAAAGTTTATCAAAGGAATTTCTGTGATAGCGAAGCCTATGACCAGCTTAACGAGGAATGATACCAAGTACAAGTGGTCTGAAGCTTGTGAAGTGAGTTTTCAGACACTTAAACAGAAGTTGTCTACTACTCCTTTGTTAGTATTGCCAGTTGAAGACGACAAATTCAGCGTATACTGTGACGCGTCCAAGGTTGGCTTGGGATGTGTATTAATGCAAGAAGGGAAAGTGGTGGCATACGCATCCAGACAATTGAAGAGTCATGAGCAAAACTACCCTACTCACGATCTGGAGTTAGTGGCAGTTGTTTATGCATTGAAGGTATGGAGACACCACCTGTATGGGCAATCATGTGAGGTGTTTTCGGATCACAAAAGCTTGAAGTACATATTTACCCAAAAAGAGTTAAACATGAGACAAAGGCAGTGGTTAGAATTTGTGAAAGATTACGATGTTGAGATTAAATACCACCCGGGGAAAGCTAACGTGGGAGCCGATGCATTGAGCAGGATGCCAACTACTATGCAACCAGCTATGTCGGCCGTATTAATGCCTTTGAGGACAAAGATTCAGAAGTTCGATATGGAGATAGTTTCTGGCCTGTCGACCGTGCTAGCAGACTTGACACTACGGCCCACCATCCTGGACTGAATTAAAGAAGCCCAGAAGACCAATTCAAAGGAAATGGCTGATATAGTAAGCAAGTTACCTATGGCCTCTTCCGAGTTCAGCTATTCAAGAGATGGTGTTCTGAAGTTCAGAGGCAGATGGTATGTTCCGAAAGATGAAGAGCTACGAAGGGACATTTTATCGGAAGCCCACTCATCTTCTTTCTCTGTGCATCCTGGAAGCACGAAGATGTATCAGGACTTAAAACTTCACTTATGGTGGCCAAATATGAAGAACGAAGTAGCCAAGTATGTGGAGTCTTGCATGATATGTCAACAAGTCAAAGCTGAACATTAACGACCAGGTGGAACGCTTCAGCCTCTTCCGATCCCTGAATGGAAGTGGGAGAATATCACTATGGACTTCGTTGTTGGCCGACCGAGGACGGCTAAGGGCTATAATAGCATATGGTTCATAGTAGACAGATTGACGAAGTCGGCCCATTTTCTACATGTGAAGACAACGTTCTCCATGGATCAGTATGCAGAGCTATACATTAACGAGATCATCAAGCTGCATGGGGTGCCAGCATCAATAATATCTGACCGGGACCCTAGATTCACGTCGAGGTTCTGGAAAAGCTTGCAACACTCATTGGGTACCAAGTTAAACTTCAGCACAGCCTTTCATCCACAGACTGACGGACAATCCGAGAGAACGATCCAGATACTGGAAGATATGTTAAGGTCGTGCGTGCTGGAATTTCATGCTCCTTGGAGTAGATACTTGCCGTTAGAGGAGTTTGCTTATAATAATAGCTACCAGGCTACGATCGGCATGGCTCCATATGAAGCTCTTTACGGCAGGAAGTGTAGATCCCCATTGTGTTGGGATGAAATCGGAGAAGCCAAGCTTATCGGCCCTGAGTTATTACAGCAGATGTCCGAGGTGATTGTTGCTATTAAACAACGAATAAAAATTGCTCAGAGTCGACAGAAGAGTTACGTGGACCATAGGAGAAGAGACTTAGAGTTTGCTGAGGGCGATGAAGTATTCTTGAAAGTGTCGCCTTTCAAGGGCGTAATGAGATTCGGTAAGAAAGGAAAGCTCAGCCCACGATTTATTGGACCTTTTCCCATCATGAAGCGTGTGAGAAGCATGGCGTACAGACTACAGCTGTCAGCGTCAATTGATGGAGTTCACAACGTTTTTCATGTTTTGATGCTGAGAAAATGTGTACGAGATCCAACTCAGATCGTGGAACAGGTGGACTTTGATATCATGCCGATGCTGACATATGAAGAAAGGCCCATACAGATTTTGGATACTTCAATCAAAGTGCTGCGCAACAAGGTGGTCCCATTGGTGAAAGTTTTATGGCGCAATCATAACGTGGAGGAAGCCACATGGAAAAGACAACAAGACGTTATAGCCCAATACTTGGAGCTATTCGCTCAAGCAAATTTTAGGGACAAAATTATGTTAAGGTGGGTGGGATGTAACACCCGACATTTTTTCCATGTAAATATTACTTGAATTATTAGACGAAATTAATAAGAATATTTATACAATGTATGTTTTATGAATTTACCGATGGTTTCAATGGAATGTGGGTGATTCGTAAAACCGATTTGACGAACTAAATAGTAATTTAGTTAAAAACCAATGGAAGGGCAATATTGGAAACCAATTAAGGTTGGTGGGAGTGAGCCAATGAGGGCATGCCACTTGTCCAAATCTTGTGGATGAAGCCCAAGCCCACTTTTCTTTTTTCTTCTCTTCCACGTTAAGCTTTCCACTTTCACACTTCACTTCTTTGTTTCCTTCCATCTCTTCTCTGTTTTCTCTCTTCCAGGCGACTGCGACCATTTTCAAAACTTTGTTTCTCCTGTTTTCTTTTGTTTCTTCTAGTGAAGGTAATCATCTACTAAAGTTAATGAGTTTAAACAAGTTAAAATGTGAGTTTTGTCGAAGTTTAGGGTTAAGGTATTTTGGAGAAAACTCACAGTTTTTGTATGAAAACACGTTGGTTTGTTTTCTAAAGGTTTGAATGGAGTTTGGAGCATGTTCTACTAAGTTATTAGTTAGCATTTGCAGCTCTGTTAATTTTTCTTTACGTGCCTGTCATAGGTTCGTGCATCACGAAAGTTTCACGAACAAAGCTTGCTGCATTTCGGGCAACATGGAGATACTAGGTTTTGGTTCGGATAGTTAGGTTATAGGTTAGGTTTTAAGTTAAATGTGTTCTGTTTTCATGTTTTTTTTTTTATTCTGTCACCTGTATATGTTGAGTTTAAGCATCGTATCTGTTCATGCATACACGTTTTCTGGAAAACCATGTAAATGTTTTTCAGCACCATATTTGAAGTACTGAAAGTTAAAAATGTGAATGTAATATATGGTTAAGTGTGGACGAGGACTGGCATCCTGTCATGTTGTAACGACCCTTAAACTATTCCTAGAATTACCTTTTTTTTTTCTTCAAGGGAATCCTTTCGTTAAATCGTTAAATCAAAGTATAAATTGTTGAAACATATTTAAAAATCAATTAAATAAAACCATTAAAACAGAAAAGGAATCGGCCAAGCAGAACAGAGGGCAAAGGTAATTCTAGAAATAGTTTAAGGGTCATTACAGTAATGGTATCAAAGCCTGTATCCAACCGAAAATGTGGTCAACGAGGATGTTTGGCCCCCAAGGGGGGTGATTGTGGTGATTCGGATGCGTAAGTATGTGTCAATGACTGCACGAATCGGAACCCGGATGGCAGTACGTCAGCGCGGGCAAACTGGAAGGTGACAAGTCGTAAAAAGGAGGGTCGTCACAATCCCACATCGCTTGAGAAGTATGTGGAAATGAAACATATGTAAAAGACCCCCTAAATGTAGAAGCTTTTGGAGCAAATTTGGCACGATCCATAAGAACTCCAAAGTTCACAAATGCTTCAGCGGAGTTGTACCAGGTTGATGACCGACTGGGAATACTCGCCAAACAAAGCCCGGGAGGGAGGATATTGGGATCGGCCCAATCCCCGAGCGGCCAATATCTTGCTGGGAAAAGGGGTCTTTACACATGTACCCCTGTTATTCCTGTTGTGGCATGTACTCCTGTTGCGATAGCTTTCCTCCCACGTTATACTTCCTGTCCGTGAAACGTAATGTATGTAATATTCAAGTATTGAATGTTCATATGCACACATTGCATAACAGTGTTCATGTTCTTCTAAGCTTAGGCTCATAGTTGAAATCCCTATTGTAGGTACGAAAGTCCTCCTATGAGGACGTTGGTCCATTCTGCCTTTAAAACAGTCGTCCACGCCTTCTGTAAAACAGTCGTCCATTCTGCCTTTAAAACAGTCGTCCACGCCTTCTGTAAAACAGTCGTCCATTCTGCCTTTAAAACAGTCGTCCATTCTGCCTTTAAAACAGTCGTCCATTCTGCCTTTAAAACAGTCGTCCATTCTGCCTTTAAAACAGTCGTCCATTCTGCCCTTTAAAACAGTTGTTCATTCTGCCTTTAAAACAGTCGTCCATTCTGCCTTTAAAACAGTCGTCCATTCTGCCTTTAAAACAGTCGTCCACGCCTTCTGTAAAACAGTCGTCCATTCTGCCTTTAAAACAGTCGTCCATTCTGCCTTTAAAACAGTCGTCCATTCTGCCCTTTAAAACAGTTGTTCATTCTGCCTTTAAAACAGTCGTCCACGCCTTCTGTAAAACAGTCGTCCATTCTGCCTTTAAAACAGTCGTCCACGCCTTCTGTAAAACAGTCGTCCATTCTGCCTTTAAAACAGTCGTCCATTCTGCCTTTAAAACAGTCGTCCATTCTGCCTTTAAAACAGTCGTCCATTCTGCCTTTAAAACAGTCGTCCATTCTGCCTTTAAAACAGTCGTCCATTCTGCCTTTAAAACAGTCGTCCATTCTGCCTTTAAAACAGTCGTCCATTCTGCCTTTAAAACAGTCGTCCACGCCTTCTGTAAAACAGTCGTCCACGCCTTCTGTAAAACAGTCGTCCACGCCTTCTGTAAAACAGTCGTCCACGCCTTCTGTAAAACAGTCGTCCATTCTGCCTTTAAAACAGTCGTCCATTCTGCCTTTAAAACAGTCGTCCATTCTGCCTTTAAAACAGTCGTCCACGCCTTCTGTAAAACAGTCGTCCATTCTGCCTTTAAAACAGTCGTCCACGCCTTCTGTAAAACAGTCGTCCACGCCTTCTGTAAAACAGTCGTCCACGCCTTCTGTAAAACAGTCGTCCACGCCTTCTGTAAAACAGTCGTCCATTCTGCCTTTAAAACAGTCGTCCATTCTGCCTTTAAAACAGTCGTCCACGCCTTCTGTAAAACAGTCGTCCACGCCTTCTGTAAAACAGTCGTCCACGCCTTCTGTAAAACAGTCGTCCACGCCTTCTGTAAAACAGTCGTCCATTCTGCCTTTAAAACAGTCGTCCACGCCTTCTGTAAAACAGTCGTCCACGCCTTCTGTAAAACAGTCGTCCATTCTGCCTTTAAAACAGTCGTCCATTCTGCCTTTAAAACAGTCGTCCATTCTGCCTTTAAAACAGTCGTCCATTCTGCCTTTAAAACAGTCGTCCACGCCTTCTGTAAAACAGTCGTCCATTCTGCCTTTAAAACAGTCGTCCACGCCTTCTGTAAAACAGTCGTCCACGCCTTCTGTAAAACAGTCGTCCACGCCTTCTGTAAAACAGTCGTCCATTCTGCCTTTAAAACAGTCGTCCACGCCTTCTGTAAAACAGTCGTCCACGCCTTCTGTAAAACAGTCGTCCACGCCTTCTGTAAAACAGTCGTCCACGCCTTCTGTAAAACAGTCGTCCATTCTGCCTTTAAAACAGTTGTTCATTCTGCCTTTAAAACAGTCGTCCACGCCTTCTGTAAAACAGTCGTCCACGCCTTCTGTAAAACAGTTGTCCATTCTGCCTTTAAAACAGTCGTCCACGCCTTCTGTAAAACAGTCGTCCACGCCTTCTGTAAAACAGTCGTCCACGCCTTCTGTAAAACAGTCGTCCACGCCTTCTGTAAAACAGTCGTCCACGCCTTCTGTAAAACAGTCGTCCACGCCTTCTGTAAAACAGTCGTCCACGCCTTCTGTAAAACAGTCGTCCACGCCTTCTGTAAAACAGTCGTCCACGCCTTCTGTAAAACAGTCGTCCACGCCTTCTGTAAAACAGTCGTCCACGCCTTCTGTAAAACAGTCGTCCACGCCTTCTGTAAAATGGTTTTCCATTCTGCCTTTAAAACAGTTGTTCATTCTGCCTTTAAAACAGTCGTCCATTCTGCCTTTAAAACAGTCGTCCACGCCTTCTGTAAAACAGTCGTCCATTCTGCCTTTAAAACAGTCGTCCACGCCTTCTGTAAAACAGTCGTCCATTCTGCCTTTAAAACAGTTGTTCATTCTGCCTTTAAAACAGTCGTCCATTCTGCCTTTAAAACAGTTGTTCATTCTGCCTTTAAAACAGTCGTCCACGCCTTCTGTAAAATGGTTTTCCATTCTGCCTTTAAAACAGTTGTTCATTCTGCCTTTAAAACAGTCGTCCACGCCTTCTGTAAAACAGTCGTCCACGCCTTCTGTAAAACAGTCGTCCACGCCTTCTGTAAAATGGTTTTCCATTCTGCCTTTAAAACAGTTGTTCATTCTGCCTTTAAAACAGTCGTCCATTCTGCCTTTAAAACAGTTGTTCATTCTGCCTTTAAAACAGTCGTCCACGCCTTCTGTAAAACAGTCGTCCATTCTGCCCTTTAAAAACAGTTGTTCATTATGCCTTTAAAACAGTCGTCCACGCCTTCTGTAAAACAGATGTCCATTCTGCCCTTTAAAAAACAGTTGTTCATTCTGCCTTTAAAACAGTCATCCACGCCTTCTGTAAAACAGTTGTCCATTCTGCCTTTAAAACAGTCGTCCACGCCTTCTGTAAAACAGTCGTCCACAGCTTCTGCACTTCAGTTGTCCACAGCTTCTGCACTTCTGTCGTCCACAGCTTCTGCACTTCTGTCGTCCACAGCTTCTGCACTTCTATGGTCCACAGCTTCTGCACTTCAGTTGTTCACAGCTTCTGCACTTCTGTTGTCCACAGCTTCTGCACTTCTGTTGTCCACAGCTTCTGCACTTCTGTTGTCCACAGCTTCTGCACTTCAGTTGTCCACAGCTTCTGCACTTCAGTTGTCCACAGCTTCTGGACTTCTGTTGTCCACAGCTTCTGCACTTCATGTAACACCCGACAATTTCGGCCAGATGATTTTATTAACTGATTTAACTGTCACCTCTATTAATGATCTTTTCGATTTAGAATTAAATACCAAAGCTTATTCAATTTCTATTTGTGTGATGGCAAAACTGTAATAAAGGAGGATTTTATCTAATATATATAGTAAATGGAAATCCTTAAACCTCATTAAAACCTCACTGTAGCCGACATCCCTCTCTCGGCAATTTTCCTTTTCTCCAGAACTCTTCCTCTCTCTCTCTCGGCCAGCTACCCCTCCATCGACGATCAATTCTTCAGTCTCCACCCCGACAATCCACGCTCTAGGTAAGACTTAGACAATGTAGTTGCTGGTTAGTTACTTAGCACTCTGTTTTTGGCTAAGACTTGTAGTTTCGGATTCATCAATGGCTGAGTAATTGTAGTGACATTTGTAATCTGTGGTTAGTTACTAGGTTGAATCTGGTTATTTTAGGTTTGGGAAGTTTAATCTACGCACTCAAGGTGCTCGACTAAGAAGATTTAGAAACATATATGTTAGATTCTAGTATGACTTTTGGTTAGAACTTTTAGGATTTTGTTTAACTCTGTAATGTGAAATGTTTTAGGCGAAGAAGTCTGAAGAGAAGTGCTCAAGTTTGCTAAGGAAACCAGGTAAGTGAGTGAGTAGGATTCCCGGCCTTTAGGGTCCTACATCACAAGGGTACTAAGTTAAAGTTGATTATGATGTCCGAAAGCTGTTTGTGTTATTGTCTGTATGGTTATGATATGTGAGTTAGCAGCATGATTGATTGTTGAATGATTGATCTGTCCTTTTAGTCCGATGAAATAAGAAGTACTCATACTCATGCTTCATGATTGTTTCATTTTCAAGCATATGAAAATGTTTTAAGTGCATGTTTTTACTTCACGATCAATATATGAACATGAAACTTATGTAACAAGGATTAAGAGAGGGTTGGGGGCGGTTTGACATATGTCACTGTCCAAAATGAGGACCATGAATACGGTCCGCAAGGGACTATGTACACTTTCACTGTCAACCCCCTTTTCGGCACAAATTCTCCCTTAATCCACATGATGTAAACGATGAACAAGAACATGATTAAGAATATGAACAAGAATGTGACGAGAAATGGTTATGAAAATGTGTTCTTTTCAACTGTGTATTCATGCATACATGTTAGTATTGCACTCCTTATTAAGCATTAGGCTTATAGTTTAAACCTTATGATGTAGGTGACGAATTATCAGGTGAGGATTTCAAACCCAATGAAGATGTCTAGTACTGGTTGCTGGATGGTGCTCAAGGTGACAGTTTGTGGCTGGAAAGGCGATTTCAACCCCTGGTTACTACTCTTATGATGTTAGTAAGGATTATGAATGCTGAGGTCTAAATAGGATGAGTTTTCTTAAAACGATGGATATTAGAATTTGTCTGACTGAATTTCTGAGTTTGAGAATGACCATGAAATGATAGAAAGATCTGTTTTTATTTAAGTCTTCCGCTACACGTATTTTGGATGAGTCTATGGTTCAACTGTGTGTTAGTTTCTCTCAGTCATGTTGAAGTCTGTGAAAGTCTGAATGTTTTCTATCGGAAGCTGTTAAAAGTTTTTGTCCACCGGTAGATGTTTTCAACCGATAGAAATTTATCTATTATGCTAAGAGTCCCCGTTTACCGGTAGAAGCCTTCTATCGGGTGATGTTTAATGAGTCATGTGGGATGCACATGTCAATCGGAAGATGTAGATTTTTCACTATCAGTAGAAGTGAGTATTATGTCTTGTCGTTTTGGTAATCGGAAGAATGTTGTTGTTTATTACTATCGGTGGGAGTGAGAATTATATTTTGTCGTTTTGCGATCGGTAGGTGTTGTTGTTTATTACTATCGGTGGGAGTGAGAATTATATTTTGTCGTTTTGCGATCGGTAGGTGTTGTTGTTTATTACTATCGGTGGGAGTGGGAATTATGTTTTGTCGTTTTGCGATCGGTAGGTGTTGTTGTTTATTACTATCGGTGGGAGTGAGAATTATATTTTGTCGTTTTGCGATCGGTAGGTGTTGTTGTTTATTACTATCGGTGGGAGTGAGAATTATATTTTGTCGTTTTGCGATCGGTAGGTGTTGTTGTTTATTACTATCGGTGGGAGTGAGAATTATATTTTGTCGTTTTGCGATCGGTAGGTGTTGTTGTTTATTACTATCGGTGGGAGTGAGAATTATATTTTGTCGTTTTGCGATCGGTAGGTGTTGTTGTTTATTACTATCGGTGGGAGTGGGAATTATGTTTTGTCGTTTTGCGATCGGTAGGTGTTGTTGTTTATTACTATCGGTGGGAGTGAGAATTATATTTTGTCGTTTTGCGATCGGTAGGTGTTGTTGTTTATTACTATCGGTGGGAGTGAGAATTATATTTTGTCGTTTTGCGATCGGTAGGTGTTGTTGTTTATTACTATCGGTGGGAGTGGGAATTATGTTTTGTCGTTTTGCGATCGGTAGGTGTTGTTGTTTATTACTATCGGTGGGAGTGGGAATTATGTTTTGTCGTTTTGCGATCGGTAGGTGTTGTTGTTTATTACTATCGGTGGGAGTGGGAATTATGTTTTGTCGTTTTGCGATCGGTAGGTGTTGTTGTTTATTACTATCGGTGGGAGTGAGAATTATATTTTGTCGTTTTGCGATCGGTAGGTGTTGTTGTTTATTACTATCGGTGGGAGTGGGAATTATGTTTTGTCGTTTTGCGATCGGTAGGTGTTGTTGTTTATTACTATCGGTGGGAGTGAGAATTATATTTTGTCGTTTTGCGATCGGTAGGTGTTGTTGTTTATTACTATCGGTGGGAGTGAGAATTATATTTTGTCGTTTTGCGATCGGTAGGTGTTGTTGTTTATTACTATCGGTGGGAGTGGGAATTATGTTTTGTCGTTTTGCGATCGGTAGGTGTTGTTGTTTATTACTATCGGTGGGAGTGGGAATTATGTTTTGTCGTTTTGCGATCGGTAGGTGTTGTTGTTTATTACTATCGGTGGGAGTGGGAATTATGTTTTGTCGTTTTGCGATCGGTAGGTGTTGTTGTTTATTACTATCGGTGGGAGTGAGAATTATATTTTGTCGTTTTGCGATCGGTAGGTGTTGTTGTTTATTACTATCGGTGGGAGTGGGAATTATGTTTTGTCGTTTTGCGATCGGTAGGTGTTGTTGTTTATTACTATCGGTGGGAGTGGGAATTATGTTTTGTCGTTTTGCGATCGGTAGGTGTTGTTGTTTATTACTATCGGTGGGAGTGGGAATTATGTTTTGTCGTTTTGTAATGGAAGATGATGTTTTATTATCGGTAGAAGGTCTTCAGTCGGGTAATTTAAGAGTCCGTGGTCATTGTGATATCAGCAGAGTGTGTGTTATTACTATCGGTGGGAGTGGGAATTGTAACGACCCCGTTTCCCAGCAAGATATTGTCCGCTCTAGGGATTGGGCCGCAGCACAATATCCTCCCCTCACGGCTTTGTTTAGCGAGAACTTCCCAGAAGGTCACCCAACTTGGGATTGCTCTCGCCGAAGCACTTTTAACTTCGGAGTTCTTATGGGATCCGTTGCCAATCGTGCTCCAAAACGCGTCTTGCTATGTTGGGAAGGTCTCTTTACATATGTTTCATTTCCACATACTTCCCCAAGCGATGTGGGATTGTGATAACCCCTTTTTTTACAACCCTGGATTCGCCTACACTCGAGTCCAGGATTCGCCTATACTCGGCTTAGGTCCCGAAGTTTGCCCCGCAACCCGAGGTTTGCCCCGCAGTCGTACTCATACGTACACATTCCATTCGGGTCATCACAGGAATTATGTTTTGTCGTTTTGCGATCGGTAGGTGTTGTTGTTTATTACTATCGGTGGGAGTGAGAATTATATTTTGTCGTTTTGCGATCGGTAGGTGTTGTTGTTTATTACTATTGGTGGGAGTGGGAATTATGTTTTGTCGTTTTGCGATCGGTAGGTGTTGTTGTTTATTACTATCGGTAGAAGTGGGAATTATGTTTTTTCGTTTTGCGATCGGTAGCTGTTGTTGTTTATTACTATTGGTAGAAGTGGAAATTATGTTTTGTCGTTTTGCGATCGGCAGATGCAAGAAGAAAGTTTGTCGTTTGCGATCGGTAGATGTCCTTTGATTTTCAACTCCCTCAGCCAAATGTTTTAACATTCTGTCTCTTGTTAACGTTACTTACCTAGTGAGTTTTCCGTTGAATGGTCGAGGATTTAGAGATAAAATTTTATTATTAAGAGTAATGTCAAAGTTTTTGTAAAAACTTCTTAGTCCAGTCCTATGTCATGGGTAACAAATCGGGTTGGGAAACTCGGGTCGTTACACTTCAGTTGTCCACAGCTTCTGCACTTTTGTTGTCCACAGCTTCTGCATTTCTGTTTTCTATTTTACGCCTTTGATTTTTTTTCTGGCCATTTTAAAAGTTCAAAAAAAAATGTCACGTTTTAAATGTCCGGAGTATGGCTCTCCGACCCCGATCGGGTCAGGGGTCATCACACCAATGGATGGATGCCAAGTATTCAACTTGTTGAAGAAGCCAAGTTCTTCCTCTCTTCTCTTCCTCCTACGTGAAACACTCCGCATTTCTCTTCTCTGCTACCCTCTCTCTTTCTCTTCCTCCCTTCTACGCGAAACCCTCCAATCATTTTTCCTCTTCTCTCTGTTTTTAGTTTCTTCTCCAGGCGACAGAACCCCTCTCCTCCGTTTCATCCGTTTTCTTCGATCAAGGTTCGAGGCTCACAGAGGTAACACGATCAAGGCTCGCAAACTCTACGGACGCAAGGTAAGTTCATACGTATAAGTTGGCCATTAAGGCCCTACAGCACAGAGATACTAGATTTTTGGTTGTCGGGTAGTTAGGTGGTATGTTAAGTTGTAAGTTGAATGAGTTTGTTTTCTGTTTTGCTTGTTATCCTGTAGCCTGTTTAAGTTATGCTTAAGCACCATAAATGTTCATGCATACACGTCTTTCCTGAAAGTCATGTAAATGTTTTATGCACGAGATTTGAAGTTAAGAAAGATAAAATCTGTAATGTAATGTACGGTTAAATGTGGGACGACGACTAGCATCCTGTTCTGTATCCCTGTTACGTGCCTGATAGTGCACAGTGCCTGATAGTACACTTCTGTTGCGCCAGTTCCTCTATAAGCCCCACTTATACCTTCTGTGCACTTGACGTAATGTAAAGTAATGTTCATGTATTTCAAAAGTTCATGCATAGCATATGCAGCACTGCATAGTATGTTCTTACTGAGCTCTAGGCACATAGTTGAACTCCCTGTTGTAGGTACGGATCCTCCAGATGAGGACTTTGTGCCTCAGGCTGACGAGTAGATGCAGTTGGCGGGACGAGCTCATGGGGTGGTTGTGGCAGCCAGACATATTTTGAACCTGTGTGGGGGTGTATTTTTGAGGTGTATGTCAAGTTCTGTACAGCTTTTAGGATTTTAAAACGATGAATAGACTGTGTTGATGTTTTAAAACCTCTGTTCTAACAGTTGAATATATATTTTGAAACATTCTGGAATTGGTTGGAGTCTTTTCTTTTAGGTTATGCATGGATTGTCTTAGGTTTTAGAGCTATCCATGCAGTCAGATTTTTGAACTTCTGATATGTCCAAACTTATGTTTTGAATTGGGTTTTTGAAGTTTGAAGCTTTTTGTGTCTAGAGATGTAAACTGTCAAACAAAGAGGTAGTCGATCAATCGGCTGTGGTAGCAGATTGATCAGTGAAGTGTTGAATTTTTAAAAAGAAAACAGTCGTCCATTTTGCCTTTAAAACAGTCGTCCATTCTGCCATTTAAAAATAGTTGTCCATTTTGCTTTTAAAACAGTCGTCCATTTTGCCCTTAAAAAAAAACAGTTGTCCATTCTGCCTTTAAAAACAGTCGTCCACAGCTTCTGCACTTCTGTCGTCCACAGCTTCTGCACTTCTGTCGTCCGCAGCTTTGCACTTCTGTTGTCCACAGCTTCTGCATTTCTGTTTTTCCATTTTATGTCTTTGATCTTATGTCTGGCCATTTTAAATGTTCAAGAGTTTTAAAAGTTCAAAAAAATATATATATACTTCACGTTTCTAATGTCCAGAGTGAGGCTCGCCGACCTCGATCGGGTTGGGGGTCATAGTTATGGTATCAGAGCCGCCAGGTTTTAAAAGCGGTTCTGGAGAACTGTCTGGTTGCGCAACCCGCTACGTTAGATCGCTCCACCAATTGTAAGTGTTTAAGTTTCTGTACCCGTTCTTGTTTATTAAGTTAAGTTCGTTATTATGTTTAGGATTTTCTTGAAATGGTGAGGGGGAATCAAGGTGATGCAAACGACAGGGGTGATGCCCTCGATCGCCTAACTGAGCTAGTCGACGTTCAGTCACGTATGATGGAACGCATGATGGCAGACAATGGGAACAACAACCATGCGCCACGAGACACCAGTGGAGACAGATTTCGACGGCTCCAACCGCCTACATTTGATGGATTGTCTACGGACCCAACTCACACTGAGGAATGGATCCGGCATATCGAACAAATGTTCAACTACGCCGAAGTGGAGGAGAGCAAGAAGGTTATATGTGCCACGTTCCATCTCACAAAAAATGCTTGATTTTGGTGGGACACGGTGCAGTCAACTACAGTGGCATTAAGCTAGGAAGGATTCAAGAAGATCTTCCATAAGAAGTTCTTTGACTGTAGTTTGAGGAAGAGCAAGTTGATCGAATTCTCTCAGCTACAACAATATGGATCAGTGGCCGAGTATGTTCAGAAGTTCGAGTCACTATCCCGCTATGCGCCTCATCTGGTGGACACCGATGAAAACAATGTACACCAATTCATTCAGGATCTGAAGATGGACCTCTTACGAGGAATTACGACTGGAGAGTTTGATGAGGCACCGTATACGAAAGTGGTGGCCAAGGCTTATCAGTTAGAAACCTTAGAAATGGAGTTCCAAAGACAGGGTGATTCATCAAAAAGGTTTTATCAGGATGTTCCTCAGCAACGGCAAGGTTGTGATTGGCAACCACAGAGGCTTAATGAATCAGCTACTTATCAGGACAAGGCAAAAAGACCATTGGGAGGTCCTCAGCTTCCTGTATGCCCGCGTTGCCAGATGGGTCACATAGGTGAATGTAGGCTCTATACCGACCGTTGCTTCCGGTGCGACATAGAGGACCATCACGTCCGGGATTGCCATATGCCAGATGAGAGGCTGTATCGTGCCACGCCAAGGGTGTTCGCTATGAAAGAGGGTGACGATGACGCCCAGCATACAGTTATCACAGGTACGATTCTATTGTAGAAGTTTATAAAATAGAGAACCTTGGAATGAGGGTAAAAGGGATTAAAGAACTATTAAGTCCAAGTAAATTTTGGGGGCAAAATTTTTATTAAGGGGGGTAGAATGTAACACCCGAGATTTTTTTGTGTTACGATTTTTAATTATTATGGTCGGAAACGAGATTTAAGTTCGTTTTGCGAGCAGGAAGTTTTGTTAAGAACCCTAGGAATTTATTAGGATATTTGGTGGGATAAGGAGATTTCAGAGAAATCAAATCGACGGGGTTATATTGTAACGACCCTAATACTGTACCCGTAATTACTGTGTAAATTTTTCATTTTTCGTTTTATCCTAATATCTTTAAATAATCTCTGATTAGAACCTAAACCGAATCGAAACCAGAATCGAAGATCGAATTGAAATCTAACTTTAAAAACGATTTAAATAAAACATTTAAAACTATTAAAACATTAACCTAAACTATAATTTAAACAATTTAAAAGTAAAACAAAAGGGAAGGGGCAGTTCTGTCATTTCGGCCAGGAGAAGAAGCAGCGACTGGTCGCTGCAGCATGCAGCGACCAGGCGCTGCAATCGCTGCAGCTAGCAGCGATCGAGCGCTGCGATGCTGCGCGCGTCGGTACCGCTGCCCCGCATAGCAGCCAGCAGCGATTCGAGGCGCTGGCTTGCTGGCAGCGCTCGGTCGCTGCAACACCCTTTGCAAGCGATCACCTTGAGCGATTCGGGCGCGTGGCCCTTTGTTTCCTCCACTTCTTCTTCTTCTCTTCCATCACCATTTCCGTGCAGTGCTCTCGTGGAAGGTGCCTTTCGGCCTCTGTGCCTTTCGGCCTCTGTGCCTTTCGGCCTCTGTGCCTTTCGGCCTCTGTGCCTTTCGGCCTCTGTGCCTTTCGGCCTCTGTGCCTTTCGGCCTCTGTGCCTTTCGGCCTCTGTGCCTTTCGGCCTCTGTGCCTTTCGGCCTCTGTGCCTTTCGGCCTCTGTGCCTTTCGGCCTCTGTGCCTTTCGGCCTCTGTGCCTTTCGGCCTCTGTGCCTTTCGGCCTCTGTGCCTTTCGGCCTCTGTGCCTTTCGGCCTCTGTGCCTTTCGGCCTCTGTGCCTTTCGGCCTCTGTGCCTTTCGGCCTCTGTGCCTTTCGGCCTCTGTGCCTTTCGGCCTCTGTGCCTTTCGGCCTCTGTGCCTTTCGGCCTCTGTGCCTTTCGGCCTCTGTGCCTTTCGGCCTCTGTGCCTTTCGGCCTCTGTGCCTTTCGGCCTCTGTGCCTTTCGGCCTCTGTGCCTTTCGGCCTCTGTGCCTTTCGGCCTCTGTGCCTTTCGGCCTCTGTGCCTTTCGGCCTCTGTGCCTTTCGGCCTCTGTGCCTTTCGGCCTCTGTGCCTTTCGGCCTCTGTGCCTTTCGGCCTCTGTGCCTTTCGGCCTCTGTGCCTTTCGGCCTCTGTGCCTTTCGGCCTCTGTGCCTTTCGGCCTCTGTGCCTTTCGGCCTCTGTGCCTTTCGGCCTCTGTGCCTTTCGGCCTCTGTGCCTTTCGGCCTCTGTGCCTTTCGGCCTCTGTGCCTTTCGGCCTCTGTGCCTTTCGGCCTCTGTGCCTTTCGGCCTCTGTGCCTTTCGGCCTCTGTGCCTTTCGGCCTCTGTGCCTTTCGGCCTCTGTGCCTTTCGGCCTCTGTGCCTTTCGGCCTCTGTGCCTTTCGGCCTCTGTGCCTTTCGGCCTCTGTGCCTTTCGGCCTCTGTGCCTTTCGGCCTCTGTGCCTTTCGGCCTCTGTGCCTTTCGGCCTCTGTGCCTTTCGGCCTCTGTGCCTTTCGGCCTCTGTGCCTTTCGGCCTCTGTGCCTTTCGGCCTCTGTGCCTTTCGGCCTCTGTGCCTTTCGGCCTCTGTGCCTTTCGGCCTCTGTGCCTTTCGGCCTCTGTGCCTTTCGGCCTCTGTGCCTTTCGGCCTCTGCGCCTTTCGGCCTCTGTGCCTTTCGGCCTCTGTGCCTTTCGGCCTCTGTGCCTTTCGGCCTCTGTGCCTTTCGGCCTCTGTGCCTTTCGGCCTCTGTGCCTTTCGGCCTCTGTGCCTTTCGGCCTCTGTGCCTTTCGGCCTCTGTGCCTTTCGGCCTCTGTGCCTTTCGGCCTCTGTGCCTTTCGGCCTCTGTGCCTTTCGGCCTCTGTGCCTTTCGGCCTCTGTGCCTTTCGGCCTCTGTGCCTTTCGGCCTCTGTGCCTTTCGGCCTCTGTGCCTTTCGGCCTCTGTGCCTTTCGGCCTCTGTGCCTTTCGGCCTCTGTGCCTTTCGGCCTCTGTGCCTTTCGGCCTCTGTGCCTTTCGGCCTCTGTGCCTTTCGGCCTCTGTGCCTTTCGGCCTCTGTGCCTTTCGGCCTCTGTGCCTTTCGGCCTCTGTGCCTTTCGGCCTCTGTGCCTTTCGGCCTCTGTGCCTTTCGGCCTCTGTGCCTTTCGGCCTCTGTGCCTTTCGGCCTCTGTGCCTTTCGGCCTCTGTGCCTTTCGGCCTCTGTGCCTTTCGGCCTCTGTGCCTTTCGGCCTCTGTGCCTTTCGGCCTCTGTGCCTTTCGGCCTCTGTGCCTTTCGGCCTCTGTGCCTTTCGGCCTCTGTGCCTTTCGGCCTCTGTGCCTTTCGGCCTCTGTGCCTTTCGGCCTCTGTGCCTTTCGGCCTCTGTGCCTTTCGGCCTCTGTGCCTTTCGGCCTCTGTGCCTTTCGGCCTCTGTGCCTTTCGGCCTCTGTGCCTTTCGGCCTCTGTGCCTTTCGGCCTCTGTGCCTTTCGGCCTCTGTGCCTTTCGGCCTCTGCGCCTTTCGGCCTCTGTGCCTTTCGGCCTATGTGCCTTTCGGCCTCTGTGCCTTTCGGCCATGCTATGCTTTGCGTTATCTTTGAAAACTCTGTGCGGAAATTCATTTCATGCTTTTCTTTAAAATCAAGTGAATGCGTGAACAGTTCTCTATCATGAAGTAAACAAGCAATGACAGGTACCATCAAAACTGTAAAAGCATAAACTATAAACTCCTAAGACCTAGCTACCCAAACCGAGCAAAACTAACTAAGGGCATCTCCAAAACTCCTCGAGACGACATACGACGTACGGTGTAGGCCAATCGGCCAAAGAAGTTCACGAGAACTTACCTCGTGCACGCAGCAATCCTAGCTTCGTCCACGAGCACTGTTTACCTAAACAATTTACAACGTTTATCATTAAAACGAGTTTATCCTAAATTCTCGAATTTCTCAAATTCTAACATTTTTCCTAAATCGGTTTAACTTCGTCCAATAATGTTCAATACGTCCTTTATTTACTTAAACATAGCAAATCTATAGATTTCGGATCATAAATCTCGTTTTTATCGAAAACCTAAACGAATGACCTAAAAGCATAACTCTACGAAAATCGAGTTTTTAACGCTCAATAACTACAGAGACATACCGAGAGTTGCGATTGAAGGAGAACACGTGAAGACAACGGAACGAACGGGATGAAAATCGGATCGGAATGGAGCTCTGCGTCGGCTGGCAGAGAGGAGTCGCGAGGGAGAAAAGGGAGAAACAGAGAGGAGGTTCTGATTTTTCGTAAGTGCTGAGAGGAGGAGGAAAAGTTTGTTTTTAATTAAAACTTTTAACTTTACTAATTACCATTTTGTCCTTCTTTAGTTTTTATATAGATTTCTTCTTTCGGTTCGTTAATCGTCCAGCTATTCGACTTTTCCAAATTTCCATATTTTACCAACAAGCCCAACTTATTATTTGGGATTTACCGGAACTGTCCGTTCGCAATTTGGACCCCGTTTACTATTTTTATTGAAACGTCATTTACTTTACGATAGTGGTAATTACTCGGAATATAGCGTTATTATTCCGAAAATTTCCAAACTTTCCTTAAAATTCCAATTAGTCGTTAGGATCGTAATGACGCTTTCTTTTCGTAAATCAGACCTAATTTGACATATTTACAAAAATGCCACGTATATTAAAATAATAATAAAATATACGAATCCGTACAACTGGGTATTACATATATTGAGTTAAATAGTGGGAAAAACCAAACTAATGTATAACCAAAACAAAACCACTAGTTAAGAACCAATGGAGGGGCAATTTAGGGAGGAATTAAGGTTGGTGGGAGGAAGCCAATGGATGGATGCCAAGTGTTCAACTTGTTGAAGAAGCCAAGTTCTTCCTCTCTTCTCTTCCTCTTACGTGAAACACTCATCATTTCTCTTCTCTGCTACCCTCTCTCTTTCTCTTCCTCCCTTCTACGCGAAACCCTCCCTTTATTTTTCCTCTTCTCTCTGTTTTTAGTTTCTTCTCCAGGTGACAGAACCCCTTTCCTCCGTTTCATCCATTTTCTTCAATCAAGGTTTGAGGCTCACAGAGGCAACACAATCAAGGCTCGCAAACTCTACGGACGCAAGGTAAGTTCAAACGTATAAGTTGGCCCTTAAGGCCCTACAGCATGGAGATACTAGGTTTTTGGTTGTCGGGTAGTTAGGTGGTAGGTTGAGTTGTAAGTTGAATGAGTTTGTTTTCTGTTTTGCTTGTTATCCTGTAGCCTGTTTAAGTTATATTTAAGCACCGTAAATGTTCATGCATACATGTTTTTCCATAAAGTCATGTAAATATTTTATGCACGAGGTTTGAAGTTAAGAAAGATAAAATCTGTAATGTAATGTACGGTTAAGTGTGGGACGAGGACTGGCATGCTGTTCTGTGTCCTTATTACGTGCCTTATAGTGCACAATTCCTGATAGTGCACTTCTGTTGCGCCAATTCCTCTATAAGCCTCACTTATACCTTTTGTGCACTTGACGTAATGTAAAGTAATGTTCATGTATTTCAAAAGTTCATGCATAGCATATGCATCACTGCACAGTATGTTCTTACTGAGCTCTAGGCTCATAGTTGAACTCCCTGTTGTAGGTATGGATCCTCCAGATGAGGACTTTGTGCCTCAGGTTGACGAGTAGATGCAGTTGGCGGGACGAGCTCATGGGGTGGTTGTGGCAGCCAGACATATTTTGAACCTGTGTGGGGGTGTATTTTTTGAGGTGTATGTCAAGTTCTGTACAGCTTTTGGGATTTTAAAACGAGGTATAGACTTTGTGTTGATGTTTTAAAACCTCTGTTCTGACAGTTGATTATATATTTTGAAACATTCTGGAACTGCTTGGAGTCTTTTCTTTTAGATTATGCATGGATTGTCTTGGGTTTTAGAGCTATCCATGCAGTTAGATTTTTGAACTTCTGTCATGTTTTTATAATATGTCCAAACTTATGTTTTGAATTGGGTTTTGAAGTTTGAAGCTTTTTGTGTCTAAAGATGTAAACTGTCAAACAGAGAGGTAGCTGATCGATCGGCTGTGATAGCAGATTGATCAGTGAAGTGTTGAATTTTTAAAAAGAAAACAATTGTTCATTTTGCCTTTAAAACAGTCGTCAATTCTGCCATTTAAAAACAGCCATTTTGCCTTTAAAACAGTCGTCTATTCTGTCCTTTTAAAAAAACAGTTGTCTATTCTGCCTTTAAAAACAGTCGTCCATTCTGCCCTAAAAAAAAGGAAACAGTTGTCCATTTTGCTTTTAAAACAATCGTCCATTCTGCCTTTCTAAAACAATCGTCCACAACTTCTGCATTTCTGTCGTCTACAGCTTCTGCACTTCTGTCGTCTACAGCTTCTGCACTTCGTCGTCAGCAACTTCTGCACTTCTGTTGTCCACAACTTCTACACTTCTGTTGTACACAGCTTCTGCATTTCTGTTTTTCCATTTTATGTCTTTGATCTTATGTCTGACCATTTTAAATGTTCAAGAGTTTTAAAAGTTCAAAAAATATATATATACTTCACATTTCTAATGTCCGGAGTGAGGTTTGCCGACCTCGATCGGGTTGGGGGTCGTCACACAATCATGAGAAGATATGCCCATTATGTTTTTTCAAATTAAAAATCAATATTATTTAGCTTGTTGTATAGTTAAAAAGTGACGAAAATTCTACAAAAACATAAACAGAAATTTTGTTTAAATTGTAATTATCATCAGTTTTAAGTTTCGTGACTTTTCGACTTTGTGCGTTTTTTTGTCATTTTTAGTGTCTGTTTTAATTTGCAGAACATAAGTTATAATGGTTAAAAACATATATAGTAAAATTTTAAAACAAAAATTCCACGAATATAGGGGCAAAATTATAAGTGATCGTTATAAAAATCAGACCATAATTATTAATTATATAATGTACATGCTGGTTATCGGTTAAAATTTAATAAATGAATATTAGTATAATATTAATAAACAAAGTAAAATAGTTTTTAAACAATTAAAATATCATTAACAGAATTTTGCACATAGTATAATAACCTACAGAAATTAGAATCAATTTCATTTATAGAAATTAAAGACCATATATTCTAATTTTGAGATTAAACTTTTTTATATTAGTAGAGTTAAATGTTAAATCAGATATTTAATATCATCTTCTAATGTCCGATAAAAATCACATATTTTTTTATAAAAGTCATATATTCAGACAGAAAATGGTGCGATTTTACGTAAATAGTAGTTTTTTTTTTAGAAAACTTACTCTAAAATTAAGAGAATATCACATTTAATATGATTTACATAAAATATAGTTTAAATAATATATTGTCTTAAAATTTATTTATAAATTTAACTTTTCAATTTATTTTATGATAGTAAATCATTATTTGCAGCAAAAGTGTTTGTTTATTAATATATCTGGCATGTAGTCATGAACCTGTTAATATTATAAATTACGTTAATTTTACGATTAACTTTTCAAATATTAACATTTCTGTGTAGTACTTATTCTAATCTTATATTATCTTACTATAATAACTTTAAAAATTATAGTATAGTTTTATTATTATAATTTTAAATAATTTTTTTGAAAAACTTATATTCTATTAATATAAGTTAAAAATATTATATACCATCAGCTCATTAAGATCGCCATCAATCTTAGCAATTGGAGAGGTTTATGGATAGAGAGGAACATGAGAACTCTAGTTCCAGTGCGTCGAATGATCAAAACGGGGATAGGTTTCGTCGACTCCGACTTCCAACATTTGATGGACAGGCTAT
This sequence comes from Begonia masoniana, assembly GCA_022432975.1. NCBI lineage: Eukaryota > Viridiplantae > Streptophyta > Magnoliopsida > Cucurbitales > Begoniaceae > Begonia > Begonia masoniana. The sequence continues at coordinate 17,128,813 of CM039507.1, forward strand.
GGATCTCATTCATGCTGAGGAGTGGATCCAAACTATGAAAGATATGTTCAATTATCCAAAGGTGGATGAAGGAGAAAAGATCTTCTGCGCTACATTTCATCTCGCGAAAGATGCGAGGTTGGGACACCATAAAGACGACCACTAATGTAAGGGAAATGTGTGGGAGCAGTTCAAGGAGCAGTTCTATGACAAGTATTTCAGCCAAGCTGCTCGAACAAGTAAGATGGTAGAATTTATCCAATTGTGTCAAATGGGATCGATAGCAGAATATGTTAGAAAGTTTGAAGCACTAACTCGTTTTGCCAGCCATCTGGTGAGCGAGAATGAAAATAAAATTCATCAATTTGTGCAAGGATTGAAGGTGGGGGTTTACAGAGGTTTGAAGATATCCAGAACTCAGGGTGTGCCATATTCAAAGATCGTAGCTAAGGCCCTGGAAGTTGAAGAAGCTGATCTCAAGTTTCTCAGGCAGAAGGAACCTCCCAGGAGATTCTTCAAGGAAGTCCCAACTCAACAGAAATCTTGTAAATTCTCTAACGAATTGAATGGTGAAGGCCATGCCAACAAAAGCTGATGTGAGGAGGCAGACCCCAACAGATTTCGGTCCGACTCTCTCAAGCTGTTGAAGAGTATTCCTCCAATGCACTTTTCCTTTTAAAGATCTGATTATGACTTGCCCCGCCAAAACAAAAACTGATAATCCCCTCCATAGATATCTGGGAGGTGACCATTTGCTAAAGAGAGCTGCTGGTTCAGAACTAAGCACATGATCTGCATTGGTATCTTCAAAACTCAGTGCATGGTTAGTATTGGCATCTTCTAACACAGAAGCCCCGATGGGTGACCATCATCTGTGCTTGAAATCACAAGCAGCCTGGTTCTGCTCCAGGGAATTGGAAACTTATAAGCATTAGCTCTTTTTACGAATGCAAATTTTTTAACAAGCTGACTTGAATGCAGAGTCTCCACATTGATCAGCCTATCTGACTTCATTGAGCTACTCCTGCAATATAATAAAATTAGAATCGGGAGATTAATTATCATTCGTCAATCTAAACATAAGTAGTAGACTAAAAGAAAGAGAGAAAGAACCTGGCAGAGAAGTTAAAGCATGAATGAAGATGACAAGCTGTTTGCATGGTGGTCCTCTGCTTTAGAACTTCTTAAACCAAGTGAGTTATCTTTTCTCAATGGTCTTCAGAGATATGAGAACCAGGGAAGTCAGGGATTATGAATCTAATTCAAAAGACCACTTGAAACTGGATAAGTCGATTAGAAAAAATTAAAGAGGGTGTCCAAGAAAACATTGTAGCCATATAGAACCTTCATTTTCAAATCTATTTCTTAAACAATAATGATAAGGTCAACAATGAATTTTCCACTCTAATAATGACCTTATTGAATTCCCCACTCTAATAATCATACAATGCAGTACAATAAAACGGGGCAATTTTCCTTCCATTTTATTGAAGTTGCGTGAAAATGAAAAGATAAATAAATAAACAACAGCTTCAGCTACTATATACAAGTACCAAAAAGGTCCAAGGTGAGAGGATCACAGTTGGATTTTGGAGCGACATTAGTTAGAAAAGTGTCTACGGAAGATAAAGAACAACCATGTGAGATACGAAAGAAAAAAACACCTCGCTCTCATTCTTCATCCAACAAAAAATCAACTTGCGGAGAAACAATGACAGAGAAAAGAGGAAAAAAAAATCCAAAACAAGACAAATGAACCGACAATTCAGTGTTTTTACACAGCTCCCGAATGAAATGCTTCAAAATTGCATCAACAGAACATAAAACAATCACATCGTCAAAGTAAAAACAATAAAAGGCATATAAAAACCCGAAACGCAAAGGTAGTTAGTTGAATTTCAAAGCCAAAATACGTTAATTAGTTGAATTTCTCCAGCAAAATATATTCGCAGAGATGGAAACAAGCCTTAATAAATGAAAAAAACTTAAAAAAGGTCTCCGGAGTAAACTTACTGCAATCTAGCTGACTCGACGACTGTGGCGCCGACACCCTAACAGCTCCGGTAGTGGGAGAATAAGAGTAAAGTTGCAAGACAAATTGCGTACCTTCTGTTGCAGATTCGCCGCTTGAGAGATGAACCTCCCTTCTCTCTTCTCCCCTCTCCTTAGTCACTTCCCTTTAAAAGTACTCGCGGCTCGGTTCAATTCGTCCGCTACTGTCCGCTGAGTGAACGAAAATGTCGTGCTGAGATTGGTCAGGAAACTAGATTTTCTAGAAGCTCCCGGGGTGGAAGCCCATTCTGTTCTTCCAATCGAGCAATTCGGTAGATGGGTGAAGAGGAGGCAGAGGTGGAGCGTCCTAGCGAAATATGAAAAAAAAAATTAAAAACTTAAACTAGGAATAGAAATTTTCTATACTAGCCAAAGCTAATACCTAACAAGCAAAGATTTTCTGGTGACCTTTAGTATCTTATCCAGTTCGATAGCGGCTTCTCTGGCACTCCATGCAGACCAATAGGAAGCGCACAAAATGGTACCAACAGCCATCAGCCATAGAAATGTTGGGAATAATGTGCCCAACAAGCAAATGTTATGAACATTTTTTTTTGCTGTAATTAACAAATAATTTTTATGATTAATTTTTATGTTTGCATTATTAGATATGCTTTATAAATTCAAAGAAAAATCCTTGATTATTTATGCAATTTTAAATTTACATATATGCTGATATATGTGGGATTAAATTTAAAAAGAAATAATCACAATAGTCCATGACTTATATTTGAAGTAAAAGATCTTCAAATTAATAAAGTCATAAATACAGTTCACTTCGTTGAGAACGTATAGTCAAATCCCGACTATATATGTAGTGACATAAAGTGATTGTATTTTATATGATATGATTATATAGGACTGGACCAGATGAAATTATATTGTTCTTATAATATCCGTTAAATGAAGAACAATTAATTTTATCATAATGATGGTCATATATGTATGATCTTAATTCATTGTATTTAGTAGACTCCTATTTCATTATAATTTATTCTTTGATTTACTCGGTACAGTTTTGTATGAGTTACAATACATAAACCTTGTATTTTGGGAATAAATTAAATGAGTAGCTGGGAATGCTAACATTGATACAATGAAATCCATAACAAAAGATTCCCTTGTTTGTTAGTTAAGGGATTGAATAATTAGCGCGCAAATTCATAAATGTTATGAATTAATTATTCAATCAAGAACTAATGGTAGTCAAGGATAAAGATGTAATATGAGAGGTTAACGGATTTTATACCTAGCTCTATTACGAATCTTAATGGAGGATTAATACATATGTAATGACTATATCAATGGACATTACTTTGAGTAAATATACTCTATAGTTCTAAGAGTGCAACTCTAGGTATTTAGTGGAATTACTCTAGAGTTAATAATTGTGTTATTTAATATAAAGAGTTTATATTAATTAACAAATATTATTGGAGCTTAGAACTATAGGTCCATCGGTCCCTCTGTTATCTTATATCACTATTTAATTTCCATGTTATAAGAATAAATATATAAATGATTAATAAAGATTAATCATTTATAAACACTCATTTATATATATTGTTATTCAAAATATATAAATAGTTTTTATATTTTGAATTCAAAATAAAATATCTCATTAGATGAAATATTTTTAAGGGATTTGAATTAGATTTGAAGAATCTCATCAGATGAGATTTGATCTTCAAATTGAAAGTTAGTTATGTAACAAACTATCAAATCAGATTTTTGAAATTTGAATATAAGTAGATCTGAAAATCTGATTATATTAGATTTGATCTACAATTGACTTATAGTTTGTTTACTATTTAAAAGTAGATCTGAAGAATCTCATAAGATGAAATTGTCTTGAAAAGTAGTTTTCATAAATATATTCTAAAAACTGTTTTTAGATTATATGATTAATTGATAAATTGATTTATTAGATAAATCAACTTCTAATCAAATTAGATTTGATTAGATAAGATTTATTTTTTAAAAATTAGTTTTTATTAAAATAAATCTAAAAATTAATTTTAAAACAGATCTATAAAATTTGTCAAAGGTTATTTGACAGTAGAACGAACAAAAGAACGAACAAAAAGGACGACTGACAACGAACTGAAAAAACAAATCCCTAGAGAGAAAAGGTGTGACCTTTCCGTATTCGATTTTAGAAAACTGTTTTCTAAGATCGAAGAGAGACGTCTCATGTGTTGAGAACACGTCTCTCCACAAATATAAGAGTATGTTATTCTTGTAAGAGAGACGCCCACACGTCAGGAGATTTAAGTGTAAAGATCTTCAGAGAAGACTCGACGGTATCAAAGTCTTCGGGAAAAACACCTGATCCTGAGTTAAAGCTGTTAAGATCAGACGGGAGTACCTGAGTAAAAGCGTTGCTCCAAAAAGGTATTCCTTTTATTATTTCCCAATCTAAATTCTAATAATTTTTCTCAATGTAAATTGTTTACATTTTGAAAAATTACATATTTCTCAAAAATAATTTCTTTTAGACTAACGATCCAACTTATGGTTTTTGTTGATTTTAAAATAGTTTTAAAGTCACAGGGTAACGCATGTCACTATTATTATAAATAATAGTGAATTCCGCCATGCGTAGGAACCTCGAAAACCAACAAGAAATACTTCAGCTATGTCCACTGCTGGTCGCTTTGGAGAGTACAGCTGAACAGAAACTGCAGAGTGAAGAAATACAAAGGCGGATAAACAAACACTACTTAAAATGTCAAAGGATTAAATTAAAGTTTACTAATGATTACTCGATGAATTAGACATAAGCATCCTCTCCAAGCTTGTGCCAACATCTTGCGGGAGCATCACGGCATGTATGTGAATATCGAGATCAGTTTCATCAGGCTCACAAACCATCTTGTAAAGTTCTTCAGGGTAAACAATGAATTTTAGTATAAATCAGTACTCGAAGAAGATGTTCATCAATTAGCTTTTTGCTGATATTGTATGCAATTTTGAAATATTATGTTTCTTCAAAGATTTCGATAATTTAAAATGAACAAGACAATACTGTTGACCACCTTTGTGATTATTAATAATGAGAATGGCTGAAGCACCAGCAGCTTGTGCTATATTAGCCTTGGTTGTGAATTTGCAGTGACCTCGGTCGACCATGATTACATCTCTGGTGAGCTGATAAATCAAATTGCAAAATTATAATCTGAGAATCTTTATCCGTTTTCAAAGCATGATGTCAATCAAGTAGAAATCTGAAAGTGAAACCTTAATCTTTGGAGTACTACAACAATCTCGAGGACTTGAAAGACTGAGGCGCGTGTGGTTTGCGTTTTTCTCCTTCGAGACAATCGTAGTTCCGAATCTAGCACCCACCCCAACATATTCGCTGGCTTCTACTCCGTCCACCCAAGTTTGAACTTTTACCTTCAACAAAGGACGCATCAAACATGGATAAGTGAAATGAACCAAACAAACAAAACAGTTCAAATCATCACGAAATGATCCAGACAAAGCCCCTCAATCGTAGATAGTCGATCTGCAAGAGCACTTCTTACTAATGTTGCATCTGCTGCTAAAATTGATGTCAACGATCCAGTGTTGTTGTCGTCAAAATCAAACCACCCGATTTCATTTGATGGGATAGCTGTGACACTCGAATATTGTTTATTTTTGGAGAGGAAGAAAAAATGGACACCAAACAATGATCTTCACAAATGAAGTTTTTATTTTACTTCTCTCTATTTTTCATTCAAACATATTGCACTATTTATAGAGTCATGCTTGACTCTTTACATTCATAACATAAAACATAATTAAAGACTATAAAACATCACATTTATTCCTAACATTTATTCTTGACTCTTCAATGTCATAACTTCTTCTAAGAAACTCTCAAATGACCTGAAACTTAAACCGTTGGAAAGTAGACTTTAAGGGCTTTAAATCCATAGGTTACACGTTAGAAATGAATGCCATTAGGACCCTCAAATTTTCATTTCAAAAACTGCTTTTTTTGAGTTTAATTCTCAACAAATTCCTCCCTTAAACTCAAACCTTTTCGATCTTTCATTCCGATCATCTCCTTCAAATTTTCAAATCGAACTCTTGGAAGCGGCTTTGTAAACATGTCTGCAACTTGATCACGACTCGCAACATGACTCATTTGCACTTCTCCTTTTTTCACATGTTCCCTAATAAAATGGAAACGAACATCTATATGCTTACTCCTTTCATGGCGAACAGGATTTTTTGCCAACTCAATTGCTGATTTGTTGTCAACTCGTATTTCAGTTGCCTCATGTTGCTTGAGATTCAATTCATGTAGCAAATTTCTTAACCAAATTGCGTGGCAAACACACCAAGATGCTGCCACATACTCCGCCTCGCATGTTGACAAAGTCACGATTAGTTGTTTCTTCGAGAGCCATGTGAATGTCGTGTTCCCCATATAAAATACAAATCCCGCTGTACTTTTCCGATCATCTACATCTCCACACCAATCACTATGGGAGTAACCAATCAACTTGTATTCGTCCGTCTTTGTATAGAGTAATCCAAGTGACTCCGTTCCTCGAATGTATCGAAGAATTCTCTTGACAGCTTTTAGGTGCGAGTGTTTTGGATCCTCCATGTATCGGCTCACTATGCCGACACTATATGCAATGTCCGGCCTTGTGCATGTGAGATATCGTCCTCCCAACCAAACTACGGTAGTCACTTGCGTTTACTCGATCTCCTCCCTCAAACCTAGAGAGTTTTGTACCGAGCTCCGTCGGTGTTGCTACCGGATTGCAATTTTCCATCTTGCTCTTCTTCAAAATATCCTTCGCATATGCTTCTTGTGACACAAAAGTTCCAGACTTTTCTTGTCTAATCTCAAGACCAAGAAAATACTTCATCAATCCCAAGTCCGTCATTTCGAACTCTCGCATCATGGTTTCTTTGAAATCTTCTATCATTTTCTCGTTTTCCCCATGAAGATAAGATCATCAACGTAAAGAGCAACAAAAAACAAGTTCTCTTCTTCTTTCTTCACGTACAACGCATGTTCATAGGGACATTGTATGAATCCATTCTTCTTGAAGTGGGTGTTAATTCGGGTGTTCCATGCTCGAGGAGCTTGCTTTAGCCCATATAATGCCTTCTTTAATTTCAAGACTTTGCTCTCCTTTCCGACTTTCATGAATCCAGGAGGTTGTTCAATATAGACTTCTTCTTCAAGTACTCCGTTTAGAAATGAAGACTTCACGTCCATTTGATAGACTGGCCACTCAAATTGCGCTGCTTGAGATATAAGAAGTCGAATTGTCTCCAATCTTGCTACTGGAGCAAAAATTTCATCATAGTCAATCCCCTCCTTTTGTATATAACCTTTCGCAACTAGGCGTGCTTTGTGCCTTTCAATCTCTCCTTTGGCATTCATCTTTTTCTTATACACCCATTTTACTCCTATGGGTTGACATCCTTCCGGCAACTCCACCAAGTCCCATGTTTCATTTTTTTTCGATTGCCTTTATTTCTTCATCCATCACGGCTTTCCACCTCTTATCATTCACGGCCTCTTCAAAAGAAATATTCTCCGTGTCTGCTTGTAAACAAACCAAATGCACTTCACTTGTCGAGTTGTATAAATCTTGTAGACTCCGTATTTTGGTTGTCTCGGCTGTTCTTCATCGTCGGATGCGTGAGAGATTGACAGTGTGATTATTGGTGCAGCGATTGATGATTCTCCTTTTTCTTTATCTTGTGTTACCTTCTTTTGGTTATTCTTCCAATCCCATGTCATTTCTTCATTCACATGTACATCTCGGCTAACCACAACATTTTTGTTAGTTGGGTTAAACAGCTTGAAAGCCTTCGCCTTCTCGTCATACCCGATGAACACATACCTCTTGCTTTTATCATCAAGTTTGGTTCTTCTTTGGTCCGGTATATGTGCGTAAGCTACACTACCAAACACCTTAAAATGTGATACAGTTGGTTTATGGCCGCTCCAAGCTTCTTGCGGTGTTTGATTCGCCAGTATCGTATGTGGGCATCGATTTTGAACATATACAGCACATTGCACCGCTTCAGCCAAAAACTCTTTCGGCACGTTTTTGCTCTTCAACATCGATCGAACCATATCGAGAATTGTTTGATTCTTTCTTTCATCCACACCATTTTGTTGAGGAGAGTAAGGTGCGGTCAAGAATCTTTTGATTCCTTGTTCCTCGCAATAGCTTGTGAAGGCGATTGACATGTACTCTCCGCCTCTATCAGACCGTAAAGCTTTGATGTAAAAACCGGTCGTCTTCTCCACTAGCACCTTAAATTTCTTGAATATTTCAAATGCTTCCGATTTTTCCTTCAAGAAATAAACCCAAGTCTTTCTTGTGTAATCATCAATGAAAGTAATGAAATACCTCTTCTCACTAAGAGATTTCGGTGTGATTGGGCCGCATATGTCGGTGTGTACCAACTCGAGAGATCTCCTTGCACGATATTCTGCCTTCTTTTGAAATGTACTCCTTTCTTGTTTGCCGATTATGCATCCCTCGCAAAATTTCTTGGTGTTTGATAAGTGTGTATTTTACACACTTATTTATAATTTTTATACTTTATTGGATAAGTTTATCTCAAATGTTTGAATGAATTTGATATATTTCGGGTAAGTGTGCAGAAAGATTTATTTAAAACAGGTTGACGTAGAAACAAAAGTAGCTGCAAAGAAAAATAAACGAAGAAGCAATGAAGATTATGAAGACAGTAAATACATCAATCGATAGGGCCATATTGAGTGATCAATCGCTTAAAAAGAAATCACAAATTGATAGAAGAGAATGAGAAATCGATCGCTGGAATTCATCGGCAGCACATCAAGCAACGATCAATCACCTGATAATTTGGAAAGTGAATCAAGAGGCAATCAATTGCTTACCAAGTTGGAAAGTTTACTTACCTAATCTATACCGTTAACTTAAGGAAAGAAGGAATCAAAGCAGGAATCAAGAAAAGAAAAAAAAAAGAAAAAGGAAATAAAAACCGAGAGAAGGCTGCAACTTTGAGAGCTCGGCAGCGAGGTTGGGCGACTTGGAGAGCAAGAAACTGAGAGTCTGCGATTTTGGGTCTTCGGCGTGCTCTGAGTATTCGGCATTCTGCAAGGGAAGTCGGCGATTCGGAGAACTTCGGCCGAGGTGAAGACTTCAGCGTTGGGCGATTTTCTCTGGCGGTGATCTACAGAGCAGCGAGGAGGATCTGCGGATTTGGCGAGCGCGGCAGAGAACGATTCAGCGAACAGGAGATTGAAGGCGAACAGCGATTCAGCATTCTCTGCGATTTGGAGAGCTTCGGCAGAGGCGAAGGATTCGGACTTGGAGGGCGAGCAGCTAGTCTGCAATTTTGAGAGCGCAGCAGAGAGGGAGTCGGTGTTCAGCGACTTTGAGAGCAAGAACAAGGAGGATTCGGCGATTCTGGCGAGCTGCGAATTTGGCGATTTGGAGCTGCAAGTTTAACTTTCTGCAGAGAAAAATTTTACAGAGAAGAAGAGCAGCGATTTTCAGGAAGTGATTTTTGCAAAGCATAGTTTTCTTTGTCCTTTATTTTCTTTAATTTTTAATTATGAACCATTTAATTACTTTAATTGTTTTCATTTATTTTAGTATGAACTAATCTTTTACTCTAGGGCTACGATGTAGCCAGATGATATTTATTTTCATGTTCTTCGTTTAATTATATTTATTGAGTATTTCTTCCAATATTGTTGACGCATTTAATTTATGTTCTTAAAGCTTGTAAATTTCAGGCCAATCTTTACTTGATTTTTGGGGTGTTTTGAGACCGAGAGGTGATAAATACCCGAGCACTGAAATTAATGTCATAAATATACGTAGGCTAGAGATAGTTACGGTATTGGTGTGATCACTGTGATTTCTTGATTTATTTGTATTTGATTAATGCAGGATTTGAGACTGCGAAGTGATAACCCATTAATCAGATAAACTACGCAATGCTCGAGAGAGATTGTGCTAGAATTTAGTGAAGTCGATCATCAACATAGGAAGAATATTTATGAATGTAATTGCGAAGGACTAAAATAAATATTGTCTTGGTGAAATCGTAGTACCTAGGCTTTTATCAATTTGATTTAATCTCAGTTTATTTGTTTTGCTATTTTAATTTAGTTTATTTTTATTATTTTAATTATTTTAGTTGTTTATTTTAATTTCAATCTTTGAAAATCATAAAACGTGTGTTCAATTTAGAATTAAGATTAATTGTTTCGATTATTAATTACAAGTCCTCGTGGGTTCGACACTCTATTTTATCACTATATTACTTGTTGCGACTCGTACACTTGCGAAATATTTCGCACAACAAGTTTTTGGCGCCGTTGCCGGGGACTTAATTATTGATATCGAATTAATTATTTTTAGTTTTATTTTGAATTCTATTTATTTTAATTGTTTATTTTTGTGTTACTCTCATGTGTAGGCGTAAGGAAGGAGACGCTAATCTTCTCCCGCTTAATCTTGAAATCGAACGTACGTGTCGACAAAATCGTAAAGCGAGAAGAAAAGTTATTCAACAAGAGCGCGCCATCATGGGAGATAACGGGGAAAATAATGTCGGGAACAATAATGTCGAGCACCGAACCTTACTTGATTATGTTATACCTACTGTCTCCAGTGTACATTCAGCTATTCGCAGACCGGCCATCAATGCTAATTTTGAAATTAAGCCAAGCACCCTGCACATGATTCAACAATCTCAATTCAGTGGATTGCCTTCAGAAGACCCCAAAGATCACATTGCAAATTTCTTAGAGGTATGCGACACTTTTAAATTTCACAATGTGGGGGATGATGCATTGAGACTACGGCTATTTCCATTTTCATTACGAGATCGTGTGAAAAACTGGCTTAACTCTTTGCCCGCTAATTCTATTACTACGTGGGAAGATTTATGCCAGAAATTCCTTTCCAAATTCTTTCCATTCGAGAAGACAGCTAGACTTCGCAATGATATAATTAATTTTACTCAGTTCGATGGGGAGACATTATATGAGGCATGGGCTCGTTTTAAGAAGATGTTGAGAAAGTGTCCCAATCATGGTCTACCGATGTGGATGCATATTCAGACTTTTTATATGGGATTATCAGCTTCTACAAAGACTTTGGTTAATGCAGCAGCAGGTGGAGCTTTAATGAGAAAAACGGAAGACGCCGCTTATGAATTATTAGAGGAATTAGCACTTAACAATGACCAATGTCCAGTGGAGCGATCAATTATGAAGCGCACAACGGGTACTCCAGAACTCGAGGCTTTGAAAGCTCTAACTCTACAAGTTGCCTCATTAACTAAGCAAATACAAGAGTCTCATATGGCAGCAAGTGTTGGGAATTCATCGAAAGTTAATTGTCAGTGGTGTCTCGGGCCGCAATTGAGTGAAGAATGTCAAGAGGGAAATCACATGTCAAAAACGCCCGCAGAGCAAGCTAACTATATGGGCAATTTTAATCGTCACGGCAATCCAAATTCTAATACTTATAATCCTGGATGGCAGCAGCACCCAAATTTTTCATGGAGGAATTCTCAGAACGCTATGCAGCCACCTCCAGCAGCTCAACCCGAACCATTTCAGCAAGTTGAAAAGAAAAGTGATTTAGAAACGGCCCTTTTGCAGTTTATGACCGAGACTCGGACTACAATGCAAAATCAATCTGCCCAAATTCGTAGTCTTGAAAATCAACTTGGTCAATTCGCGAGCATTATTAATAATAGGCCCCAAGGCTCACTACCAAGTAACACTGAAGTAAATCCGATGGAGCATTGTAATGTAATTACCACTCGAAAGGGCACAGTAGTTGAACCAGTGCAAAAAGAGAAAAACGTGCCAAAAGTTGTTAATGAGGAGTCCACTGCTGATGGAGTTCAAGAGTCATCACCAATTCATGCCAACCCAACTCTGGTACCGTTTCCACAAAGATTGAAAAATGTGAAGCTTGACAAACAATTCTCTCAATTCCTTGAAGTCTTCAAGAAGCTCCACATTAATATTCCGTTTGCCGAAGCTTTGGAACAAATGCCGCGTTATGCTAAATTTTTGAAAGATATTCTTTCCCACAAGCGCAAAATAGATGAGTGTGGTTTTATAGCTCTTACAGAAGAATGCAGTGCTATTATTCAGAAAAAGCTACCTCAAAAATTAAAAGATCCAGGAAGTTTTACTGTACCATGCGAGATTGGCAGTTCTGTCTCTACCAGGGCACTATGCGATTTGGGAGCGAGCATTAATTTGATGCCTTTGTCTATATTCCAAAAACTCAATTTAGGCGAAGCAAAGCCGACAGAGGTTACATTATTGATGGCCGATCGTTCTATTAAACACCCGAGGGGAATCATTGAAGATGTGCTCGTAAAGGTCGACAAATTTATATTCCCTGCTGATTTTATTGTGCTTGATATGGAAGAAGATCAAAATGTGCCGATTATATTAGGGCGACCATTCTTAGCTACAGGTGGTGCTGTCATTGATCTTAGAAAGGGGGAGCTCAAATTGCAAGTACAGGATGAAGATGTGACATTCAAGGTGTATAAGTCAATGAAGTACCCAATATCTAGCGCTGACATATTTCGGGTAGAACTCTCTAACACTGTTACAATGGAAGCCTCACGTCAACTAAGCGACTCTCTTGAGCTGAATGATATACAATACATTGAAAATCTGGGAGAATCGACATTACGGGTCATACCACCTATTAAGAAACCACCTGACCATAAAAAGATTCTGGCGAATGATACGCTGGTAAATGGGCAACATTGGTTACCATATTGGGGCGGTACAGTTAAAAATGCAAATTCCATTATATATCGTGACCCAACATGACGCAGCATATCGTCAAGCTGACGACGTTAAAACACGCACTCGGTGAGAGGTAACCCATTAGTTATTTATTTTCCTTCATTCATTTTTCTTTATTTTTATTTCTGTTTATTTTTGTTTTTGTTATTTTCATTTTCGTTTTACTTAGTTGTAGTTTCGTTTTCCTTGTTATTTCGTTTTCGTTTTCATTGTATTTTCATTTGTTTTTATGTTTTAGTTTCTTATTTCACTTTATTTTCTCTTTTTACTTTATTTCATTTCTTTATTTTTTTTCTTTTTTTTTTTCAATAGGTTCCGATAAGTCATTTTATTTTCTTTTTATCATTTATTTATTTCATGTTAAAATATATATATATATATATATTAATAATTTATTTATTTATTTTTATTTTATTTTATTTTAGTTTTCTTTCTCTTACTGTTATTTTTAGTTTTCTTTAGTTTCTTATTTTATTTTCTTTTTATTTATTTTTCTTCTTTTATTTCATTTATTTTTCTTCTTTTAAATAGGGTCCGATTCAATTATCTTAAATTCTTTTTATCATTTTATCATTTCATTTTATTTTATTTAGTAAAAAAAAAAAAAAGAAAGAAAGGGGCTCTTCTGTTCGATTATTCCTTCGACTGAAATTCCACGACCAGCTCAAGACATTATGAGGTACGCGACTTTTACCCTATATTTTTTATACATTGAGGACAATGTCTATTTTAAGTTTGGGGGTGATTTTAGCGTATCTTAGCACTTTGATATATTTTGGTATTGCAATCTGAAATCTTGGTTGAGGTGTCGATGATGATTTAAATGATTGATTCATGCTTTGACTCCTTGGGAAATACTGAACAGAAGATTTGATTCGTTTTAGTTTGCATTGATTAGAGCTTACAGAGTTATCTTAAAAAATCTGAACATGTTTTATTCTTGTTTGATTCTATTTGTTGGTGATATACTTGTGTAGTCTACTTAGAGCGCAACCCAAATACTGTAAGGGAGTGAACGAGAATAAACATGGTAAGGGAGTGTAACTCCAGTCAAATGTGTGAGAACGAGAATACTGTGAAGAAAAATCTTTCTTGGTTTTGCTCATTATCCTCGAATGCAAATTGAAATTTTTCTGAAACAAAAGAATGATTTAGGCCATCTTTGAACTGTTTGAGCTTTCTGAGCCTACCTTGTTGTGTCATTTAATGACACCCATAGTCACCCTTTTGAGCCTATTATTTACAATTCATTTGTCACCTGAAATTAGCCTAGCCATATATATTTCACTTACCTTAGTTATTGAGCACGAGGATATTGATCTACATTAAGGGAAGGTCGGAAGAGCTGGTGAAAATCAAGAGCAACTCCTTTGTCATGTGTTTCTTTTAGAGAATTAAGTTGTTGTTGCATTTACTTTATTTGTTGATTGATTCTAAAAAAAAAAAAAAAAAGGTTGGAACAATTTAGCTTTCCTTCTTTTATCTTATGCAATTATTATATTTGTATTGATGTTGTATTGTAATAATGACAAAGGAGTTGAGTTGGGTGATATTGAGTGAAGTAAGTTTGGGGGTGAGCAATTAGAAGAAAGTTTGAGTGAGTTGAGCAAGCTAGTAAGTGAATAGAAGAAAATTTTGAATTGGTGAAATAAGGAGGAATGAGTGGTGCTCTAGGTATTCGCTTGAATCCATAAAATTCCTACCCTTTAACCCGACCTTTCATTACAAGCTTGTGAAGACCTAATGACTTTTGTTTTGATTTATGGATATTTGTTATTAGTGGATAGTGGGCAAAGCTGGTGAACGATTCGAGTGAATGGAGTGATTCCCGAGTGAAATAAGAATGCTGTCCTTACCTGTAGCTACATGAGTTGAACCAACAATTAGGAAAGAATGAGAATGAACGCACACACACACAAAGATTTCTAAGTGAGTTATTTTCAATTTGCTACTATGAATTATTTCTTTTGCAAAGTGTTTAACTTGGTGTTTTTAGTATGAGTTTTTCAAGCGGAGACAAATTACCGAAAACATTGATTAAGATTGTTTTACCATTATATTATGTTGAGCAATTTTAAATATGATTGAGATTATATCCTTGTTTTAACTTAACTGCATTTTGTTTGCTTGAGGACAAGCTTTTATTCAAGTTTGGGGGTGTGATAAGTGTGTATTTTACACACTTATTTATACTTTTTATACTTTATTGGATAAGTTTATCTCAAATGTTTGAACGAATTCGATATATTTCGGGTAAGTGTGCAGAAAGATTTATTTAAAACAGGTTGACGTAGAAACAAAAGTAGCTGCAAAGAAAAATAAACGGAGAAGCAATGAAGATTATGAAGACAGTAAATACATCAATCGATAGGGCCACATTGAGTGATCAATCGCTTAAAAAGAAATCACAAATTGATAGAAGAGAATGAGAAATCGATCGCTGGAATTCATCGGCAGCACATCAAGCAACGATCAATCACCTGATAATTTGGAAAGTGAATCAAGAGGCAATCAATTGCTTACCAAGTTGGAAAGTTTACTTACCTAATCTATACCGTTAACTTAAGGAAAGAAGGAATCAAAGCAGGAATCAAGAAAAGAAAAAAAAAAGAAAAAGGAAATAAAAACCGAGAGAAGGCTGCAACTTTGAGAGCTCGGCAGCGAGGTTGGGCGACTTGGAGAGCAAGAAACTGAGAGTCTGCGATTTTGGGTCTTCGGCGTGCTCTGAGTATTCGGCATTCTGCAAGGGAAGTCGGCGATTCGGAGAACTTCGGCCGAGGTGAAGACTTCAGCGTTGGGCGATTTTCTCTGGCGGTGATCTACAGAGCAGCGAGGAGGATCTGCGGATTTGGCGAGCGCGGCAGAGAACGATTCAGCGAACAGGAGATTGAAGGCGAACAGCGATTCAGCATTCTCTGCGATTTGGAGAGCTTCGGCAGAGGCGAAGGATTCGGACTTGGAGGGCGAGCAGCTAGTCTGCAATTTTGAGAGCGCAGCAGAGAGGGAGTCGGTGTTCAGCGACTTTGAGAGCAAGAACAAGGAGGATCGGCGATTCTGGCGAGCTGCGAATTTGGCGATTTGGAGCTGCAAGTTTAACTTTCTGCAGAGAAAAATTTTACAGAGAAGAAGAGCAGCGATTTTCAGGAAGTGATTTTTGCAAAGCATAGTTTTCTTTGTCCTTTATTTTCTTTAATTTTTAATTATGAACCATTTAATTACTTTAATTGTTTTCATTTATTTTAGTATGAACTAATCTTTTACTCTAGGGCTACGATGTAGCCAGATGATATTTATTTTCATGTTCTTCGTTTAATTATATTTATTGAGTATTTCTTCCAATATTGTTGACGCATTTAATTTATGTTCTTAAAGCTTGTAAATTTCAGGCCAATCTTTACTTGATTTTTGGGGTGTTTTGAGACCGAGAGGTGATAAATACCCGAGCACTGAAATTAATGTCATGAATATACGTAGGCTAGAGATAGTTACGGTATTGGTGTGATCACTGTGATTTCTTGATTTATTTGTATTTGATTAATGCAGGATTTGAGACTGAGAAGTGATAACCCATTAATCAGATAAACTACGCAATGCTCGAGAGAGATTGTGCTAGAATTTAGTGAAGTCGATCATCAACATAGGAAGAATATTTATGAATGTAATTGCGAAGGACTAAAATAAATATTGTCTTGGTGAAATCGTAGTACCTAGGCTTTTATCAATTTGATTTAATCTCAGTTTATTTGTTTGCTATTTTAATTTAGTTTATTTTTATTATTTTAATTATTTTAGTTGTTTATTTTAATTTCAATCTTTGAAAATCATAAAACGTGTGTTCAATTTAGAATTAAGATTAATTGTTTCGATTATTAATTACAAGTCCTCGTGGGTTCGACACTCTATTTTATCACTATATTACTTGTTGCGACTCGTACACTTGCGAAATATTTCGCACAACAAGTTTTTGGCGCCGTTGCCGGGGACTTAATTATTGATATCGAATTAATTATTTTTAGTTTTATTTGAATTCTATTTATTTTAATTGTTTATTTTTGTGTTACTCTCATGTGTAGGCGTAAGGAAGGAGACGCTAATCTTCTCCCGCTTAATCTTGAAATCGAACGTACGTGTCGACAAAATCGTAAAGCGAGAAGAAAAGTTATTCAACAAGAGCGCGCCATCATGGGAGATAACGGGGAAAATAATGTCGGGAACAATAATGTCGAGCACCGAACCTTACTTGATTATGTTATACCTACTGTCTCCAGTGTACATTCAGCTATTCGCAGACCGGCCATCAATGCTAATTTTGAAATTAAGCCAAGCACCCTGCACATGATTCAACAATCTCAATTCAGTGGATTGCCTTCAGAAGACCCCAAAGATCACATTGCAAATTTCTTAGAGGTATGCGACACTTTTAAATTTCACAATGTGGGGGATGATGCATTGAGACTACGGCTATTTCCATTTTCATTACGAGATCGTGTGAAAAACTGGCTTAACTCTTTGCCCGCTAATTCTATTACTACGTGGGAAGATTTATGCCAGAAATTCCTTTCCAAATTCTTTCCATTCGAGAAGACAGCTAGACTTCGCAATGATATAATTAATTTTACTCAGTTCGATGGGGAGACATTATATGAGGCATGGGCTCATTTTAAGAAGATGTTGAGAAAGTGTCCCAATCATGGTCTACCGATGTGGATGCATATTCAGACTTTTTATATGGGATTATCAGCTTCTACAAAGACTTTGGTTAATGCAGCAGCAGGTGGAGCTTTAATGAGAAAAACGGAAGACGCCGCTTATGAATTATTAGAGGAATTAGCACTTAACAATGACCAATGTCCAGTGGAGCGATCAATTATGAAGCGCACAACGGGTACTCCAGAACTCGAGGCTTTGAAAGCTCTAACTCTACAAGTTGCCTCATTAACTAAGCAAATACAAGAGTCTCATATGGCAGCAAGTGTTGGGAATTCATCGAAAGTTAATTGTCAGTGGTGTCTCGGGCCGCAATTGAGTGAAGAATGTCAAGAGGGAAATCACATGTCAAAACGCCCGCAGAGCAAGCTAACTATATGGGCAATTTTAATCGTCACGGCAATCCAAATTCTAATACTTATAATCCTGGATGGCAGCAGCACCCAAATTTTTCATGGAGGAATTCTCAGAACGCTATGCAGCCACCTCCAGCAGCTCAACCCGAACCATTTCAGCAAGTTGAAAAGAAAAGTGATTTAGAAACGGCCCTTTTGCAGTTTATGACCGAGACTCGGACTACAATGCAAAATCAATCTGCCCAAATTCGTAGTCTTGAAAATCAACTTGGTCAATTCGCGAGCATTATAATAATAGGCCCCAAGGCTCACTACCAAGTAACACTGAAGTAAATCCGATGGAGCATTGTAATGTAATTACCACTCGAAAGGGCACAGTAGTTGAACCAGTGCAAAAAGAGAAAAACGTGCCAAAAGTTGTTAATGAGGAGTCCACTGCTGATGGAGTTCAAGAGTCATCACCAATTCATGCCAACCCAACTCTGGTACCGTTTCCACAAAGATTGAAAAATGTGAAGCTTGACAAACAATTCTCTCAATTCCTTGAAGTCTTCAAGAAGCTCCACATTAATATTCCGTTTGCCGAAGCTTTGGAACAAATGCCGCGTTATGCTAAATTTTTGAAAGATATTCTTTCCCACAAGCGCAAAATAGATGAGTGTGGTTTTATAGCTCTTACAGAAGAATGCAGTGCTATTATTCAGAAAAAGCTACCTCAAAAATTAAAAGATCCAGGAAGTTTTACTGTACC
Source organism: Begonia masoniana (assembly GCA_022432975.1). NCBI lineage: Eukaryota > Viridiplantae > Streptophyta > Magnoliopsida > Cucurbitales > Begoniaceae > Begonia > Begonia masoniana. The sequence goes on from CM039507.1 coordinate 17,147,477, forward strand.
ATGCGAGATTGGCAGTTCTGTCTCTACCAGGGCACTATGCGATTTGGGAGCGAGCATTAATTTGATGCCTTTGTCTATATTCCAAAAACTCAATTTAGGCGAAGCAAAGCCGACAGAGGTTACATTATTGATGGCCGATCGTTCTATTAAACACCCGAGGGGAATCATTGAAGATGTGCTCGTAAAGGTCGACAAATTTATATTCCCTGCTGATTTTATTGTACTTGATATGGAAGAAGATCAAAATGTGCCGATTATATTAGGGCGACCATTCTTAGCTACAGGTGGTGCTGTCATTGATCTTAGAAAGGGGGAGCTCAAATTGCAAGTACAGGATGAAGATGTGACATTCAAGGTGTATAAGTCAATGAAGTACCCAATATCTAGCGCTGACATATTTCGGGTAGAACTCTCTAACACTGTTACAATGGAAGCCTCACGTCAACTAAGCGACTCTCTTGAGCTGAATGATATACAATACATTGAAAATCTGGGAGAATCGACATTACGGGTCATACCACCTATTAAGAAACCACCTGACCATAAAAAGATTCTGGCGAATGATACGCTGGTAAATGGGCAACAATGGTTACCATATTGGGGCGGGTACAGTTAAAAATGCAAATTCCATTATATATCGTGACCCAACATGACGCAGCATATCGTCAAGCTGACGACGTTAAAACACGCACTTGGTGAGAGGTAACCCATTAGTTATTTATTTTCCTTCATTCATTTTTCTTTATTTTTAATTCTGTTTATTTTTGTTTTTGTTATTTTCATTTTCGTTTTACTTAGTTGTAGTTTCGTTTTCCTTGTTATTTCGTTTTCGTTTTCATTGTATTTTCATTTGTTTTTATGTTTTAGTTTCTTATTTCACTTTATTTTCTCTTTTTACTTTATTTCATTTCTTTTATTTTTTTTTTCTTTTTTTTTTTCAATAGGTTCCGATTAAGTCATTTTATTTTCTTTTTATCATTTTATTTATTTCATGTTAAATATATATATATATATATATATATAATTTATTTATTTATTTTATTTATTTTATTTAGTTTTCTTTCTCTTACTGTTATTTTTAGTTTTCTTTAGTTTCTTATTTTATTTTCTTTTTATTTATTTTTCTTCTTTTATTTCATTTATTTTTCTTCTTTTAAATAGGGTCCGATTCAATTATCTTAAATTCTTTTTATCATTTTATCATTTCATTTTATTTTATTTAGTAAAAAAAAAAAAAAAAGAAAGAAAGGGGCTCTTCTGTTCGATTATTCCTTCGACTGAAATTCCACGACCAGCTCAAGACATTATGAGGTACGCGACTTTTACCCTATATTTTTTATACATTGAGGACAATGTCTATTTTAAGTTTGGGGGTGATTTTAGCGTATCTTAGCACTTTGATATATTTTGGTATTGCAATCTGAAATCTTGGTTGAGGTGTCGATGATGATTTAAATGATTGATTCATGCTTTGACTCCTTGGGAAATACTGAACAGAAGATTTGATTCGTTTTAGTTTGCATGATTAGAGCTTACAGAGTTATCTTCAAAAATCTGAACACTGTTTTATTCTTGTTTGATTCTATTTGTTGGTGATATACTTGTGTAGTCTACTTAGAGCGCAACCCAAATACTGTAAGGGATGTGAACGAGAATAAACATGGTAAGGGAGTGTAACTCCAGTCAAATGTGTGAGAACGAGAATACTGTGAAGACAAATCTTTCTTGGTTTTGCTCATTATCCTCGAATGCAAATTGAAATTTTTCTGAAACAAAAGAATGATTTAGGCCATCTTTGAACTGTTTGAGCTTTCTGAGCCTACCTTGTTGTGTCATTTAATGACACCCATAGTCACCCTTTTGAGCCTATTATTTACAATTCATTTGTCACCTGAAATTAGCCTAGCCATATATATTTCACTTACCTTAGTTATTGAGCACGAGGATATTGATCTACATTAAGGGAAGGTCGGAAGAGCTGGTGAAAATCAAGAGCAACTCCTTTGTCATGTGTTTCTTTTAGAGAATTAAGTTGTTGTTGCATTTACTTTATTTGTTGATTGATTCTAAAAAAAAAAAAAAAGGTTGGAACAATTTAGCTTTCCTTCTTTTATCTTATGCAATTATTATATTTGTATTGATGTTGTATTGTAATAATGACAAAGGAGTTGAGTTGGGTGATATTGAGTGAAGTAAGTTTGGGGGTGAGCAATTAGAAGAAAGTTTGAGTGAGTTGAGCAAGCTAGTAAGTGAATAGAAGAAAATTTTGAATTGGTGAAATAAGGAGGAATGAGTGGTGCTCTAGGTATTAGCTTGAATCCATAAAATTCCTACCCTTTAACCCGACCTTTCATTACAAGCTTGTGAAGACCTAATGACTTTTGTTTTGATTTATGGATATTTGTTATTAGTGGATAGTGGGCAAAGCTGGTGAACGATTCGAGTGAATGGAGTGATTCCCGAGTGAAATAAGAATGCTGTCCTTACCTGTAGCTACATGAGTTGAACCAACAATTAGGAAAGAATGAGAATGAACGCACACACACACAAAGATTTCTAAGTGAGTTATTTTCAATTCGCTACTATGAATTATTTCTTTTGCAAAGTGTTTAACTTGGTGTTTTTAGTATGAGTTTTTCAAGCGGAGACAAATTACCGAAAACCTTGATTAAGATTGTTTTACCATTATATTATGTTGAGCAATTTTAAATATGATTGAGATTATATCCTTGTTTTAACTTAACTGCATTTTGTTTGCTTGAGGACAAGCTTTTATTCAAGTTGGGGGTGTGATAAGTGTGTATTTTACACACTTATTTATACTTTTTATACTTTATTGGATAAGTTTATCTCAAATGTTTGAACGAATTTGATATATTTCGGGTAAGTGTGCAGAAAGATTTATTTAAAACAGGTTGACGTAGAAACAAAAGTAGCTGCAAAGAAAAATAAACGGAGAAGCAATGAAGATTATGAAGACAGTAAATACATCAATCGATAGGGCCACATTGAGTGATCAATCGCTTAAAAAGAAATCACAAATTGATAGAAGAGAATGAGAAATCGATCGCTGGAATTCATCGGCAGCACATCAAGCAACGATCAATCACCTGATAATTTGGAAAGTGAATCAAGAGGCAATCAATTGCTTACCAAGTTGGAAAGTTTACTTACCTAATCTATACCGTTAACTTAAGGAAAGAAGGAATCAAAGCAGGAATCAAGAAAAGAAAAAAAAAAGAAAAAGGAAATAAAAACCGAGAGAAGGCTGCAACTTTGAGAGCTCGGCAGCGAGGTTGGGCGACTTGGAGAGCAAGAAACTGAGAGTCTGCGATTTTGGGTCTTCGGCGTGCTCTGAGTATTCGGCATTCTGCAAGGGAAGTCGGCGATTCGGAGAACTTCGGCCGAGGTGAAGACTTCAGCGTTGGGCGATTTTCTCTGGCGGTGATCTACAGAGCAGCGAGGAGGATCTGCGGATTTGGCGAGCGCGGCAGAGAACGATTCAGCGAACAGGAGATTGAAGGCGAACAGCGATTCAGCATTCTCTGCGATTTGGAGAGCTTCGGCAGAGGCGAAGGATTCGGACTTGGAGGGCGAGCAGCTAGTCTGCAATTTTGAGAGCGCAGCAGAGAGGGAGTCGGTGTTCAGCAACTTTGAGAGCAAGAACAAGGAGGATCCGGCGATTCTGGCGAGCTGCGAATTTGGCGATTTGGAGCTGCAAGTTTAACTTTCTGCAGAGAAAAATTTTACAGAGAAGAAGAGCAGCGATTTTCTAGGAAGTGATTTTTGCAAAGCATAGTTTTCTTTGTCCTTTATTTTCTTTAATTTTTAATTATGAACCATTTAATTACTTTAATTGTTTTCATTTATTTTAGTATGAACTAATCTTTTACTCTAGGGCTACGATGTAGCCAGATGATATTTAGTTTCATGTTCTTCGTTTAATTATATTTATTGAGTATTTCTTCCAATATTGTTGACGCATTTAATTTATGTTCTTAAAGCTTGTAAATTTCAGGCCAATCTTTACTTGATTTTTGGGGTGTTTTGAGACCGAGAGGTGATAAATACCCGAGCACTGAAATTAATGTCATGAATATACGTAGGCTAGAGATAGTTACGGTATTGGTGTGATCACTGTGATTTCTTGATTTATTTGTATTTGATTAATGCAGGATTTGAGACTGAGAAGTGATAACCCATTAATCAGATAAACTACGCAATGCTCGAGAGAGATTGTGCTAGAATTTAGTGAAGTCGATCATCAACATAGGAAGAATATTTATGAATGTAATTGCGAAGGACTAAAATAAATATTGTCTTGGTGAAATCGTAGTACCTAGGCTTTTATCAATTTGATTTAATCTCAGTTTATTTGTTTTGCTATTTTAATTTAGTTTATTTTTATTATTTTAATTATTTTAGTTGTTTATTTTAATTTCAATCTTTGAAAATCATAAAACGTGTGTTCAATTTAGAATTAAGATTAATTGTTTCGATTATTAATTACAAGTTCTCGTGGGTTCGACACTCTATTTTATCACTATATTACTTGTTGCGACTCGTACACTTGCGAAATATTTTGCAGTGTTGTAACACCCGGCAATCTCGGCCAGGTGATTTTCTTAACGGAATTAACTTTCATCTTTATACTTGAATTTAATTTTAATGCCAAAGTTTATTTGATTTCTAATAGTGGGGTGGTAAAATTGTAATTAGGAGGGATTTTTAATAATATAAATAGGAAATGGGAATCCTTAAACCTCATTTAAACCTCACTGTAGCCGACATTCCCTCCTCGGTGATTTCCTCCTCCAGAGCTCTCTCTCTCTCTCTCTTTGCCAACGACTCTCTCATTAACAATCGATTTCTTTTAGTCTCCACCTCAACAATCCGCGCCCTAGGTAAGACTTTGATAATGTAGCTACTGGTTAGTTACTCAGGACTCTGTTTTCAGCTAAGACTTGAGGTTTCGGATTCTTCAATGGCAGAGTTATAATAGTAGTATTTTAAATCTGAGTTGGTAGTGGCATTGCCGATTTGATTCTGGATATTTAAATAACCGACTGAGATTAGTCGCTGGTCTGAATCTAGTTATTTTAGAGTTTGGAAATTTGACTGAGAGGGTTCAGAAATGTGTATTTAGGCGATAGATTCTAGGATGACTTTTGATTAGGACTCTTAGGGTTTTGTTTTAACTCTGTAATGTAAATGTTTTAGGTGAAGAAGTCTGAAGAAAAGGAGCACGAATTTGCTATGGGAGCTAGGTAAGTGAATGTGTTAAGATTTCCGGCCATTAGGGCCCTACATCTTAAGGGTACTAAATTAGTCATGTGTTTGATGCTTGTTTTAAGTTAGTAAGATGGTTTGTACTTGGATGATTTACGGATGTTTGAGGACTATGTTATATGATGTTCTGATAGAGTTTATGAAGTCAACTGTCTAGTATGATATTTTCCATAGTCTGATGATTTAAGAGCATTCATGTCATGCATCATGATTTACTTCTCAAGCATATGAAAATGATTTGTGAGCATGTTTTTCCCATGAACAAGATATGAGAATGAATACGAAACTTATGCAACCGGATTAAGTGAGGGTTGGGGGCGGTTTTGCGTATGTCACTGTCCAAAGAGAAGGACCATGAATACGACCCGAAAGGGACTATGTACACTTGCACTGTCATCCCCCCTTTAAGGCACAAATCCTCCCTTAATCCATATGATGAAAGTGATGAACAAGAATACGAATAAGAACAAGAAAAGAGCATGAGACGAACATGATCATGATTTTCTTACAAATATGCATTCTCGTGTACATGTTAGTATTGCATTCCTTACTAAACATTAAGCTTATAGTTTAAACCTTATGATATAGGTGATGAAATATCAGGTGAGGATTCCAAATTCAAAGATGATATCTAAGGTTGGTTGCTGGAAGGTGTTCAGGGAGCATTTCTGTGGTTGGATGGCGATTATGACCTGTGGTTGTGCTCTTATTATGTCAGTAAGGTTTATGAGAAAACTGATGTTTAAGTAGGATGAGATCTTTCTTTGAATACTAGAATTTTGTTATTGTCTGGTTTGGTTACCGAGTCGGGGATGATTAAAAGAGAATAGAATAACATGTTTCTTATAAGTCTTCCGCTACATGTAATCTAGATGAGTTCATGATTTATGTCTGCTTATGTTATGTCCACGAAGTATGAGATCTGTGAAGGTCAGGTTACCTTTCTGTTGGTATGAGTGTTTAAAGATTTTCGGGTTTCATTGCTGTGTGATAGAAGTTGGATGAACGTATCATTCGGCTGACGTCATCGGCAGGAGCTGTGTGATAGAAGCTGGAAGAATGAATCATCCGGCTGACGTCACCAGGTGGATGGAGAACGTTTGCTGTTCACCGAATGATGTCTCTTATCGGATGAGGTAAGTGAGTCACATGTTTTGCACATGCCTACCGGAAGATGTCTCTGATGGATGAGGACATCATCCGGCTGACGTCATCAGTGGATGGTGAACGATTGTTGTTCATCGGGTGATGTCTCTTATTGGCGATGTTAAGTAGTCACGTGAGATGCACAAGATGACCGGATGATGTAGATTTACACTATTGACTGAAGCGAGCTCAATGTTTGTCGTTTAGCGATCGGCGTAGGTGATATACATATATATATATTTTGTCGTCTAGTGCTCGGGTGATGCGGGAATTGAACTGTGATTTATCACCGGTCGATGTGAGTTTATTTCTCTACCGGCTGATGCAGTTTAAGAGTTGAAGTACCTGTTCACCGGCTGAGGCACCTTGCACTGCCCGCCGGCAGATGCGTAATGTATTTCTTTGCTGAGCAATGTTTAATGATTCACGAGTGATGTCTTGAGCTAAGTTATGAGTTTCTTTTTTTTTAAAAAAAGAAAACATAAAGGGGTATAACTCCGGTAAAAATAGTAAGGATATATGGACAAGTCTAAAGGAGTCATGGTTTGGTCTCGGCCCTACTGGGGTTGTTACAGTTATGGTATCAAAGCAAAACCGGGTTCTAAAATCGATTCTGCAAACTGCCTCCCAGCACAGATTGCCACCTGAGTACACTCCAGCAACCGTAAGTGTTTATGATTTTAGTAAATGTCATTAAGTTAAGATGTATTTATGAATATTTGTTTAGGGATCTCAAAATGGTAAGAGGTCAGCAAAGAGAGACCAATGAGGACAGCAATGCCATTGCTCAGTTGACAGAGTTGGTCATGCGCCAATCTCGCCAGATCGAACAGTTGATGACTGCCAGAGAAGAACAAGCGAATTCTAGTTCAAATGCAGCTCAAGATCATGGTGGCGAGCGTTTTCACCGGCTTCGACTCCCAACATTTAATTGTCGAGTTTCAGACCCTGTTTATGCTGAGGAATGGATTCAGAAGATGGAGGACATGTTCAGGTATGCAAAAGTTGAGGACAGAGATAAGGTTACGTGTGCTATCTTTCACCTAGAACTTGATGCAAGGCATTGGTGGAACTCAACCCAGAGCACCGCTAATGCAGAAGTTATGACCTGGGAAATTTTTAAGATTGCCTTCTTTGACAAGTATTTCAGCCGAGCTGTTCGGGCCAACAAGAAAATGGAATTCATGCAACTACGTGAAACCGGTTCTGTGGCTGATTACATCTTTAAGTTTGAGGCACTATCTCGGTTTGCACCCCGTCTGGTGGATGATGAGGAGGACAAGATTCACTAGTTTGTCCACGGGCTGAAGCCGAGCCTTTTCCAGGGAGTGAAGACTGCAGGGATCCATAACATACCTTATTCCGAAGTGGCTGCTAAGGCTTTGGAATTGGAAGAGGTGGAGTTGGCAGTACGAGGACAATGTGAACCGCCAAGGAAGTTTTTCAAGGATACTCAGCCACCACTGCGCCAGGGCAGGGGCTGGCAACCACAACTTAACAGAGGGCCACAGCAACAACAGAAAGGTATAAAGAGACCCTTCAATCCAAATGATGACCAAGGAAAAGGAAAACGACCCCTGGCTCCTCTATGCCCCACCTGTCAGAAGAACCACCCCGGCGAATGCAAGTTACATTATGGCCGCTGTTATAGATGTGATAAGGTTGGACATGTGGTCAGAGACTGCCCTTTGCCGCCAGACCCGAATCGAGTCAAGGTAGCGCCAAGGGTTTATCCTTTAATGGAGGATGAAGATGCCGAGTAGCACACAGTCATAACAGGTACCATTATGGTTTGTGGTATTTCTGCTTACACACTTATAGATACAGGGGCCACAGACTCGTTTGTATCAACCCTGTTTGTACTTGAACATAAACTAGAACTCATGCCAGCTGAGAGGTCATTTAGTGTCATGTTACCGTCGAGGATGTAATACCCAGCTTGTACGGGTTTCGGATATAATATATTATATTCATATTTTATAATATAATGGTATTTTTGTAAATATGTCAAATCAGGTCCGTTTTACGAAAAGAAAGCGCCATTACGATCCTAACGATTAATAGAAATTTTAAGAAAATTTGGAGAATTTTCGGAGTTATAACGCTATGTTTCGAGTAATTACCTCCATCGTAATGAAAATGACGTTTGAGTAAAAATAGTAAACGAGATCCAAATTGCGAACGGACAGTTTTAATAAATCTCAAATATTAAGTTGAACTTATTGGTGAAATGTGGAGGTTTGACGAAACCAAATAGTTGGACGATTAACAAACCGAAGAACGAAATCAATATAAAAACTCAGGAAGGGCAAATCGGTAATTCATTAAGTCAATATTATTAAATAACCAAATTCTTTATTTTCACTTCATTTCTTCCCTGCTCCTCCATTTTCTCTCGGCCAAGTGAAAACCAAAGAAGGTTTTCAGGCGACTTCTCACGCTCTTTGACGACCCGACCTCCGTTCTTCCTCCGTTCTTCGTGATTCCTCCTCCAATCGCAATCCTAGGTATGAATCTATGATTCTATAGCTTTAGTTTTCAATTTTCGAACAGATTTCACGTTAGGGTTTCCAATAGGGTTTCGTAAAAAATGCGAATTAGGGTTCGTAATTAATAGATTAGCCGTGATTAAGGTATATATTGGACGTATTTGACGTTATGGGACGAAGTTAAATCAATTTGTGAAAATGTTAAAAGTTAGGGATTTTCAGGTTTTTGAGGAAAAACTCGTTAATTGAAGTTTTGGATTATCGAGCATTAAATTGACGTTATAAACGCTTCGATTAGCTAAGTTAAGAAATTGGGAAAATTCTTTAGTTAAGGTTTGTAATTTGGACGTCAATAGCTTAAATTGGTTTTAACGACAAATATCGTGTTTTGCCTCAGACACACGACTCCCGTGGACGAAGCTTGAGATTCTGCGCGCTCAAGGTAAGTTCTCGTGACTTACTCTTACCGATTGGTCTACACCGTACTTCGATTTAACGTTGAGGATCTTAGAGGATTGATTGTTTTAACTGCTTTGGTTGGGTAGTTAGGTTTAAACGTTTTGTAGGTTATTTCATTTACAGTCTTGATGGTACGCATGCTTGTTTGTTTACTTTTATATTGAACTGTTCATGCATCACGTATTTTAACTTGGCATGAAAACGAATTTCTGCACTACACGATGTTTTCTGAAAACTATGTGGCCCAGAAATTGGGGGCTCTTGATCTATCGTGCAGGCCGATTAAGGGTCTGGCCGATACCACATCTCATGTACTGTAATTAATGAACGTAATCTATTATCTGGTCACGCGAGGTGCGGCTCAGGCACGGCTGTACGTGTTGTAAGCGTGTACCCCCTCCTCTAACCGCACGGGGTAGTCCGACCGCTGGATGGGCCCCCTTCGGTTAGGGGGATGAGATCTCGGTGATATACTGTCTGCGACGCTCTGTTATGCATGATTTCTGAACTCCATATGCACTGCACGCATCTGCATTTACGTAGAATTTACTAAGCCTGTTAGCTCATAGGTGTCTGTATGGTGTAGGTGACGTTATAGGTGACATTGAGCCAGGTGAGGACGACGTTCCTCCTCCTGACGTATGATGCAGTTGACGGAGAATGGCCCGTGGGAGTGTGCTGAGCAGTCGGTGCGTTTTGACCCGTGGGGATGTCTGTGTGAGTATTTTGTCGGATTTAATGGATGATACGTATGTATAGACGAACATGTTAGGATGTTTGGATATGGTTAGATTTTAGGTTCATATTTGATGTTTTAAACGTTTTTGAGAATCTGTTTATAACCTGTATTTTGATAGTTTTTACTGGAAACTGGAACTGCTTGGAATTTGAAACAGAGGGATTAGACAACTTTTAAACGTATCCATGCAGTTCGTTTTTACGAGAGTTTAACGTATGTCTAGGTTGTTTAAATTCGTTGATTTATGACATAAAAACGAGATAAGTCTTGGGGTGAAAATGATGGGAAGAAGTTCTTTGGAAATGTTGGATTGCTCTCTGGAATCTCGGGTTCCAGAGAGGGAATTGGTCGCTGCAAAGTGCAGCGACTGGTCGCTGCAAAGTGCAGTGACTGGGCGCTGCATTATGCAGCGCCTGCAGCGATTAGTCGCCGCTTCGTTTTTCTCTGCTTTCTGGTTTTGCCCTCCCAGGTTTGATAAATGTTTTAATTGTCTTATTAATTGTTTTTAAATAGTTTTAAGTTATAAATAATTTTGTTTTAAGTGGTTTACAACGTTGACCTTAATTCCGAATTGATTTCCGCTTAAAGTGTAGAAATAAAATAAAAAAAATTTATACGGGTAAAATGGGTACAGTATTAGGGGTGTTACAATTATGGTATCAGAGCCCTGGGTTTTAAAATTGGTTATGTAGACTACTCGACTGCACAGCCACTACGCGGACATCCTTCATCAACTGTAAGTCTGTTTATAGCTTTATCTGATTTTGTTTCTTAGGATTATCTGTTTAATTTGTTTTAGGCTTTATACACTATGACTCGAGGAAGAGATCCTAGAGATGACGCGCTAGATCGATTTACAGAGTTGATAGATCGCCAGTCTCAGCATATGGACCGGCAAGCGCAACAGATTACAGACTTAGTGAATCGGGAGAACCAGAGAGCCCACGATTTGATAGTTCCCAATAACCAGGGCATGCAGAAGTTTCAGGGCCTACGGCCTCCAGTGTTTGATGGTCGATCATCGGATCCTATTGTTGCGGAGGAATGGATCTGAGTTATGGAGGATATGTTAGCTTATGCCGAGGTGGGGAACGGGAGCAAGGTGGCGTATGCTACCTTTCACTTAGCGATGGATGCCCGTTTCTGGTGGGATTCGATTAAGGTGACGACGGACGTATCTATTATGACTTGGGATCGGTTCAAGTTTCTATTCTTCGATAAGTATTTCAGCCGCACAGTGAGGGTGGCCAAGAGGAACGAGTTTATGCAGCTGAAGCAGACTGGTTCAGTTGCTGATTATGTTCGGAAGTTCGAAGCGTTATCCAGATATGCACCTCGTCTTGTTAGCGATAATGAAGAGAAGGTGCACCAGTTTATGGAGGGACTTAATCCGGAGATTCGGATGCACGTTGTGGTCTCGGGTATTATTGATGTGCCCTATTCTGATATCACGGCCAGAGCTCTGGATATTGAGGCTGCTAGAGCTACATGTGTTAGACCGAGGGAGCCAGCTAAGGGCTTCTTCCATGAGATACGACTTCAGTCCCAGAACCGAGGTTTACAGCCTAGAGCGCAGCCCCAGCAGCAGCCGAGGGGTGTGAAGAGACCTCTTGAGAGAGGTGTTGATCGGGGTAAAGGGAAGCAAGTGCAGGGGGCTTCTCAGATACCGTGGTGCCCCATTTGTCAGAGAGAACACAGTGGTGAGTGCCGCGTTGGCACTAACTGATGCTTTAGATGTGGGTAGCTTGGCCATTACGTCAGAGATTGCCCGAAGCCTGGCCAAGACCAGTTAGGTGGAGATCAGAGGAGAGTGACCTCGAGGATCTTCGCATTTATAGAGCCAGCCGATGTTGATGACGATGATCAGCCTGCTGTGATGGCAGGTACTATTCTGATTATGGGTACAGCTGTATTTATTTTGATGGATACAGGAGCTACGCACTCCTTTATATCGATTGCTTGCATGTCTAGACTGAGATTAGTGCCAGAGGTAGCAGAGTGCGAATATAGTGTGATGTTGCCCTCAGGAGAGCGTATGCAGTCACGTCAGATTATGCAGGGCAATATTGTCTCGGTTGGAAGTAATACCCTCTATGCTCGCCTTATTATTATGGGCATAGAACACTATGATCTGATCTTAGGGATGGACTGGCTAGCACAGCACTTCGCCACCATCAATTGTCGATCCGGGATGGTGACCTTCCGACCCCCGGGTAAAGCCGAGTTTTCTTATCAGGCGATGAACAGATTGAGTAGCTCGCCTATTTCTTATTCCATGATGGTCAACGAGCAGTTTAAAGGTGCGTGCTCTATTTATTTGGCCTGTGTATTTGATTGTCAGTTGCTCAGCGGAGAAAAGCCGAGCGACATTCCTATTGTCAGAGAGTTCTCTGGGATTTTTCTTGATGACCTTCCCGGATTACCACCGGACCGGGAGATTGAGTTCACTATTGATGTATATCCTAACTCCGCACCGAGGTTTAAGAACCCATATCGGTTGGCACAAGCCGAGTTGAGAGAGTTGAGGACTCAGCTT
>CM039507.1:17160234-17188323 GCA_022432975.1 Begonia masoniana
GTGCGTTGGGAACAGGTTATATCTCAAAGTAAACAACCTCATATGTGTAACACCCGGCAATTTTGGCCATGGTATTATCCATTTAATTATCGGTCGGGATTATTTCACTATTAATATAGTGAATATTTTATCGAAATTGTGGGATGTTTAGTGGGGGAAACCAAACTGAGGTGTAACCGAAACAACGAACTAAATAACAATTTAGTTGGAAACCAAAGAGGGGCAATTTAGGAAGTAATTAAGTTTGGTGGAAGTAAACCAATGGGGGATTTGCATTTGGCAACTTGTTGAAGAAGACAAGCCTTCTCTCTCCCTTCATGCCTTCTTCCCTCTCTGCTACGTGAAAACCTCCCATTTTTCTCATCTTCTCTTCCCTGTATTCTCTATTCTTCTCTCTGTTTTTAGTTTCTTCTCCAAGCGACAGAACTCCTCTCCTCCGTTTCTTCCATTTTCTTCGATCAAAGTTCGAGGCGCACAGAGACAACACGATCAAGGTTTGAGGCGCATAGAGGTAACACGAATCAAGGCTCGCAAACTCTTCAGCAAGTAGGTAAGTTCATACGTATAGATTTGGCCCTTAAGGCCCTACAATACGGAGGTACTAGGTTTACATTGTCGGGATTTCTGTTGGGTAGTTAAACCATAGGTTATGTTTAGGTTAAGTGTATTCTGTTCTATACTCTGCTTATTCTGCTTATTATTCTGTCGCCTGTCTATGAATGTTCATGCATACACGTTTTCTCTGAAAGTCATGAAAATGTTTTCTGTACACGATTTGAAGTTATGAAAGTTAAAACCTGTAATGTAATGTATGGTTAAGTGTGGATGAGGACTGGCGGCCTGTTCTTGTCTTTCTCTGGGATGCTTGTAAAAAGATTATCCCCGCCAAGGATACCCTGTGCTTTATCCCTCCCTGGGACCCGGTAAAATTACTAACTACTAATATGTCATGTCATGTTATGAATGTATCCCTGTATCCCTGCTGCGCCAGCTCCTCTACCCACTTATACTTCCCTGTCCAGTGAAATGTAATGTAATGAAATGTAATGTCCATGTATTTGAAAATGTTCATGCATAGCATATGCACACTGCATTCTAGTATGTTCTTACTAAGCTCTAGGCTCATAGATGAACTCCCTGTTGTAGGTACGGATACTCCAAATGAGGATCTTGTGCCTCAAAATGATGAGCTGATGTAGTTGGAGGATCGAGCTCACGGGGTTTGACTGCTGCAGTCAGACATGTTTCTGATCCGAGGTTTAAGTGTTCTGAAATGTCTATATCTGTAAAGTCATTCTGGAATTCTGGTGTGTTTGTTTTAAAACTCTGTTAAGGTTCTGTGTTTAGTTTTAAAAACTCTGTAGGAAATTCTGTCGAATATATATAATGTATAACTTCTGATGTTCACGTTTTAAATCTCTGTTGACAGTTGATAGTTGTCTCCTGAAATATTCTGTATTAATGTCTTGAAATGTTTTGAAAACATTCTGGAACTGCTTGAGTTCTCCCTTTTCAGGTCATGCATGGATGGTCTCGAATTTTAGAGCTATCCATGCAGCTTGTTTTCTTGAAATCTGTCATCTGTAATGAAGGTCTGAAACCTGTATGCCTTCTGTCTGTGCTGTATTTGACAGTTGAATTATGTTTTGAAGTATTCTGGAATTTGTTTGGAATATTTTCTGTTAGTCTGTGCATTGATAGTTTCTGGTTTTAGAGCTATCCATGTAGTGTGATTTTTTTTAAGTTTCTGTCATGTTAGAGCCATCCATGTAACTTGTTTTTCCTTAAAATTCTGTCGTGTTTTTCCCGATATGTTAAAAATCATGTTTTGAATCGTTTTCTGAAGTTTGAAGTTTTCATACATTCCGTTTCCACAACTTCTGTTTTCATGTAATCATGTTAAAAGTTGCCAGTTTTGTCTTTTAAGTTTTATTCATCCGGTCACTGATCACACTTTTCATCCACCGGTCACTGTTCACGTTTTTATTCATTCAGTTTATGTTATTATATATACATCATCCGTCACTGTTCACTTCGTTTTATATACTCATCCGGTCACTGTTCACACTTTTCATCATCCGGTCACTGTTCACACTTTTCATCATCCGGTCACTGTTCACTTTCGTTTTATATACATCATCTGGTCACTGTTCACTTTCGTTTTATATACATCATCCGGTCACTGTTCACTTTTGTTGTATATACATCATCCGGTCACTGTTCACTTTCGTTTTATATACATCATCCGGTCACTGTTCACTTTTGTTTTATATACATCATCCGGTCACTGTTCACTTTCGTTTTATATACATCATCCGGTCACAGTTCACTTTTGTTTTATATACATCATCCGGTCACTGTTCACTTCGTTTTATATACATCATCCGTCACTGTTCACTTCGTTTTATATACATCATCTGGTCACTGTTCACTTTCGTTTTATATACATCATCCGTCACTGTTCACTTTCGTTGTATATACTCATCCGGTCACTGTTCACTTTCGTTGTATATACATCATCTGGTCACTGTTCACTTTTGTTTTATATACATCATCCGTCACTGTTCACTTCGTTTTATATACATCATCCGTCACTGTTCACTTTTGTTTTATATACATCATCCGTCACTGTTCACTTTCGTTGTATATACATCATCCGGTCACTGTTCACTTTTGTTTTATATACATCATCCGTCACTGTTCACTTTCGTTGTATATACATCATCCGGTCACTGTTCACTTTCGTTTTATATACATCATCCGGTCACTGTTCACTTTTGTTTTATATACATCATCCGTCACTGTTCACTTTCGTTTTATATACATCATCCGTCACTGTTCACTTTCGTTTTATATACATCATCCGTCACTGTTCACTTTCGTTGTATATACATCATCCGGTCACTGTTCACTTTTGTTTTATATACATCATCCGTCACTGTTCACTTTCGTTTTATATACATCATCCGTCACTGTTCACTTTCGTTTTATATACATCATCCGGTCACTGTTCACTTTCGTTTTATATACATCATCCGTCACTGTTCACTTTCGTTGTATATACATCATCCGTCACTGTTCACTTTCGTTTTATATACATCATCCGGTCACTGTTCACTTTCGTTTTATATACATCATCCGGTCACTGTTCACTTTCGTTTTATATACATCATCCGTCACTGTTCACTTTCGTTTTATATACTCATCCGGTCACTGTTCACTTTCGTTGTATATACATCATCCGTCACTGTTCACTTTCGTTTTATATACATCATCCGGTCACTGTTCACTTTCGTTGTATATACATCATCCGTCACTGTTCACTTTCGTTTTATATACATCATCCGGTCACTGTTCACTTTCGTTGTATATACATCATCCGTCACTGTTCACTTTCGTTTTATATACATCATCCGTCACTGTTCACTTTCGTTTTATATACATCATCCGTCACTGTTCACTTTCGTTTTATATACATCATCCGTCACTGTTCACTTTCGTTGTATATACATCATCCGGTCACTGTTCACTTTCGTTTTATATACATCATCCGTCACTGTTCACTTTCGTTGTATATACATCATCCGTCACTGTTCACTTTTGTTGTATATACATCATCCGTCACTGTTCACTTTCGTTTTATATACATCATCCGTCACTGTTCACTTTCGTTTTATATACATCATCCGTCACTGTTCACTTTCGTTTTATATACATCATCCGTCACTGTTCACTTTCGTTTTATATACATCATCCGTCACTGTTCACTTTCGTTGTATATACATCATCCGTCACTGTTCACTTTCGTTTTATATACATCATCCGTCACTGTTCACTTTCGTTTTATATACATCATCCGTCACTGTTCACTTTCGTTTTATATACATCATCCGTCACTGTTCACTTTCGTTTTATATACATCATCCGTCACTGTTCACTTTCGTTTTATATACATCATCCGTCACTGTTCACTTTCGTTTTATATACATCATCCGGTCACTGTTCACTTTCGTTTTATATACATCATCCGTCACTGTTCACTTTCGTTTTATATACATCATCCGTCACTGTTCACTTTCGTTTTATATACATCATCCGTCACTGTTCACTTTCGTTTTATATACATCATCCGGTCACTGTTCACTTTCGTTGTATATACATCATCCGTCACTGTTCACTTTCGTTTTATATACATCATCCGGTCACTGTTCACTTTCGTTGTATATACATCATCCGTCACTGTTCACTTTCGTTGTATATACATCATCCGTCACTGTTCACTTTCGTTGTATATACATCATCCGGTCACTGTTCACTTTCGTTTTATATACATCATCCGTCACTGTTCACTTTCGTTGTATATACATCATCCGTCACTGTTCACTTTCGTTTTATATACATCATCCGTCACTGTTCACTTTCGTTGTATATACATCATCCGTCACTGTTCACTTTCGTTTTATATACATCATCCGTCACTGTTCACTTTCGTTTTATATACATCATCCGGTATTTGTATGTAATTTATTTCTGAAGCGGTTCTCCTAATATTATTTCTGTTTCCTGTTGTTGCTTCGAATTCCTGGGGAATTGCTTTTCCTTCCTCTGAAAAGATTTAAGAGTTACTTTAAAAGCTCATCCTGTTTATGTTCACAAATAATAATATGTCCCCGTTTCTCGTTAACTGGCCGGAATTGATGGCCTCCGATCCCTGGGACTTGATCGGGTCCGGTTTTGGGTCGTCACAATATGTACCATAGGACAATAACAACTAACATACGAAACAACTAATCCTAAACTACCAAAACCAAAAAAATTAAACAAAACACGTCTCCAAAAACTCTCGAGACAACCTCGACGTACGTGTAGGACAATTGGCAAGAAGAAGTCACAGAACTTACCGCGTGTCCAAAGCAGCTCACGAGCGTTGTTTGTTGAAGCAAAACACAAACGTTTATCGTTAAAACGAGTTTAAACTTCTAAACGTCCAAATTTAATCAAAACCTTACCTAAGGAATTTCTTAAAATCTTAACCTAACTAATCGAAGTATTTAAACAACGATTAACGCTCGATAGTTTAAAATTTCAATTAACGAGTTTTCCTAAAAACCCAAAAATTCTCCAATTTTAACACTTCTCACAAATAACTCTAACTTCGTCCAATAACGTTTAATACGTCCTATACATTCATAATCTACAACAATCTAGCGATTTCGAACCCTAAATCTCGATTTTAACAAAACCCTAATCGAAACCCTAACCGTATAACTTTGCGAAAACCGAAAACTAACGCTCTAAAACTTTAGAATCATACCTAGAGCGTCGAATGGAGGAGAAAGCACAAAGAAAACCGAACGATTGGAGGACGAACGGAGGTCGGAAGTGAGAATCGCCGTGAATCGCCAAGGAGGGAGGAGAAGTCGCAAAGTGAGAGAAGTTCGCGTGGAGAAGAAGAAGAAGAAGAAGACAATTCAATTTTAATAAAAATTGACTTGGTAAATTACCGTTTCGCCCTTCCTTTGTTTTCTATTTGTTTCGTCCTTTGTTTCGTTATTTGTCTAACGATTCGGTTTCTCCAAATCTCTTTATTTCACCAATAACTCCAACTTATTATTTGGGATTTATTAAAACTATCCGTTCGCAATTCGGACCTCGTTTACTATTTCTACTAAAACATTATTTATATTACGAGAAATTTCTCGAAATATAGCGTTATTACTCTGAAAAATTCCGTAAATTTCTTAAAATTCTAATTAATAATTAGGATCATAATGGTGCTTTCTTTTCGTAAAACGGGTTTGATTTGACATATTTACAAAAATACCAATATATATTATAATATAAAATCCCGTACAAGCCGGATATTACAGGATAGCTGACACATGGCAACTTGTTGAGGAAGTTAAGTTATTCCTCCTACGTGAAACTCTCTTCATTTCACTTCTCTGCTCTCTCTCCATTCTCTTCTCGGCATTCTCTCTTCCAGTCGTCAATCAGCCATCGAAGCTACTTCGATCTCCTCGGCTCCTTTCTGTTTTTCTACTAGGGTAAGCATCTTTTAAATGCTAACAAGTTTGGTCAAGTTTAAAGTGAGTTTTGGTTGGAGTGAAGGATAGTGATACTTTGGTAAAACTCACTGTTTTTGGATGAAAACACACCGATTTGTTTTCTAAGGGTTTGAATGAGTTTGGAACAAATTCTTCTAACTTATTTGTTAGCATTTGCAGCTTATTTATTTTCTGAACGTGCATGTACAGGTTCGAGCATTTCTGAGACGTTCAGGTCTATCAACTCTGCAGCAACAGGTAAGTTCATACGCATAGATCCGGCCCTTAAGGCCCTACATCACGGAGGTACTAGGTTTTTCTGTTATGTCGGGTTGTTTTGGGTAGAAGAGTTAGAGTTACGTTCTGAAATGTCTGGCTTTGATTTACTTTCTGCTGTCTTATTTCTGCTGTCTGCCTGTTTAAGTTCAAGCACCGTTCATGCATACACGTTTTCTCTGAAAGACATGCAAATGTTTTCTGTACACTGTTTGAAACTAAATAAGATAAAAATCTGACTGAAATGAACCGGTTAAGTGCGGGACGGGGACTGACCCACTGTTACTGTACTGTTATATATATGTATACTGTATTACTGTATGTGCCTATCGTGCACTCACTGATTCTACTGATTGTCAGTTCCCCTATAAGCCCCACTTATACCTCTCTGCCACTGAAACATAATGTACTGTACTGTCACTGTATTTCTGAAAACCGCATGCATAGCATTTTGCATCACTGCATATCCATTATGTTCTTACTGAGTTTTAGACTCATAGATGAACTCTCTGACGTAGGTACTGAGCCTGGAAATGAGGACTTTGTGCCTCAGTCTGATGAATAGGTGGCTGGTGGTTCGAGCTCATGGGGGTGTGGTTGCTGCAGCCAGACAAATTCTGACCCGAGGTTTAAGTTTTCTGTAATGTCTATATCTATAAAGTCTTCTGGAAGTTCTGGTTGTGTTGTAAAAATTCTGTAAAAACTATTCTTTTGGTAGATTCTGCAAATATATGTTAGGTTCTGTACTGATCCTCAGATTTTAAAATAACGTACAGATTTTGACGTCAAAGTTTTAAAAATTGTTGTATTTGACAGTTGAATTCATGTTTTGAATATTCTGAAATTGTTTGGAGTATTATCAGTTAGTTTGTGCGTGGATGACTTCTGGTTTTGGAATTATCCATGCAGTCTTTTTCCTTTGAATCTGTTAATTGTAAAGTGTGCTCTACATTCTTGTTTTGAATCGGGTTTGAAGGTTTGGAACCCTTATGCCCTCTGTTTTGATGCTCCCTGCCCGTATGTCTTTCTGTTAAAAGTTGTCAAACTCTGCCCCTTTTAGACTATATCATCCGATCACGTCCACTGCTGTTTAAGTGCATATCCACCGGTGACGTCATCCACCTCCACCGCCCAGTTCAATTATCTCATTCGATGACGTCTTCATCTCATCCGGTGTAGTCTGTTGCCTGTATCTTTCGGTGATGTCATCCATCTTCCGGCTAACGTCATCACTTTCTGCCGATTACGTTTACTATCTGTATCTGCCGATGATGTCATCACATCTTTCGATGATGTCATCACACACCTGTCGATTTCATCTCCCGCCTTCATCTTCCGATGACTGTCATCTCCTCTTCTGATGACGTCACCCGTAGTTTACATTCTCCGAATTCCGTCTGCCTCCTCTCCTTCTATTATAATTGCTGCCTTCTGATTTCAACTGTATCCCATTTCATTTCAATCCCAGAGAGCTCCTTCTCTTGTGTTTCTTTGTTATTTGTTTTGCCTTTCGATTTAAATCTGTTTACTGTTTTCTCGTTTTACTTTTAAATACAGAGAATGCCTCCCGCCTACGTTTTTCCTGTCTTACTATATTTCTATATTTACAGTTCATTTCTATTTTCTACTCCACCCTTTTATTCTGTTATTCACTCTGCTCTTTTTATTTCAACTACTTCTGTTTTACTTTCCACTCCAGAGAACTCTCTCTCTCTGTGAAGCTTTAAAGTTTGTAAATGTTCTGTTCCCTGTTCAAAAATAATAATAGTCTTCGTTTTCCGTCGACTGTCCCGAAGTGACGGCTTGGTTCTCGGGTCCTGCTGATCGGGATCCGGTTTCGGGCTGTCACATTTTTTTTCTTTTCCCCATTGATTTTACTTGTATAAAAACGTAAACAAACACTAAAAATGATAAAAAATTTCACGAAGTTGAAAAGTCGTGAAACTTGGAAAAATATCTTCTCAGGATGTGCCGGTTGTGTAATTCAAATTTTAAACTAATCTGGACTAGACATTTTTTTTATACTTTCCAGACTGATTTTGCACCTATAAAAAAACAGTTATTAAAAATGACAAAAAATAGCACAAAGTCAAAAATTCAAGAAATTCTGCAAAATATCTTCTCATATTATGCTAGTCGTGTAGTTAAATTTTAATACTAATCTGGTCCGAGCATATTTTTTTTCTTCCCACATGATTTTGCCCTATAAGGTAACGGAAATTAAAAATGACAAAAAATCATACAAAGTCAAAAATTTACGAAACATTGACGAATATCTTTTTATGATATGCTGGTTGTGTAGTAAAAATTTTAGACTAATTTGGACTAAACATTTTTTTTTTCCGGACAGATTTTGCCCATATAATAACGTAAACGAAAATTAAAAATGCAAAAAAAAAATTGCACGAATTTGAAAAGTCATGAAATGTTTACGAATATCTTCTCATGTTATGCAGTGTAGTTAAAATTTTAGACTAATCCCGATCGAAATTTTTTTTCATTTCCTGACTCATTTTGCCCCTATAAAAAAGTAAACGAATACTAAAAATTATAATAAATTTCACAAAGTCAAAATATCACGAAACTTTTCAGAATATCTTCTTATGATATGCTAGTTGTGTAGGTCAAATTTCATATTAATCCAGACCGGACATTTTTTCCTTTTCCAAACTGATTTTTTCCATATAAAAACGTTAACAGACACTAAAAATGACAAAAAATCGCACGAAGTCGAAAACTCACAAAACTGTGCAGAATATCTTCCCGTGATATGCAGGTTGTGTAGTTAAAATTTTATATGAAACCAGACAGGATATTTTTTTCATTTTCAGACCGATTTTATCCCTATAATAATGTAAACAGATACTAAAAATGATAAAAAAATGTACGAAGTCAAAAACGCACGAAACTTTGATGAATATCTTCTCATGATATTGGTTGTGCAGTTAAAAGTTTAGACTCATCTGGACCTAACATTTTTTTTCTTTTTCGAACCGATTTTGCCCTTATAATAACGTAAACGGGCATTTAAAATGAACAAAAACTCACACCAGACATTTTTGGTGGTTGTGTAGTTAAAAAATGAACAAAATGAATAAAAAATTGCATGAGATTATCTTCTCATGATATGGTGGTTGTGTAGTTAAAATTTCAGAGTAACCTTGACCAGACATTTTTTTCCCTTTCCCGATCAATTTTGCCCTTATTAAAAAAAAAAGAAACAGACACAAAAAATTGCACGATGTGTATAATGTCACAAAATTTTATAAAATATCTTTTCATGATATGTCCATTATGGAGTTAAATTTTCAGAATAAACCAGACCGGACATTTTTTTCCTTTCCATACGATTTTGGCACTATAATAACATAAACACATATTAAAAAAGACAAAAAATCGCACGAAGTCCAAAATTCACGAAACGTTTTAGAATATATTCTCTTGATATGCTGGTTGTGTAGTTAAAATTTCAAACTAATTCGTTTCCGGTCATTTTTTTTCCTTTACAGACGATTTTGCTTTATAATAACGTAAACCGACATTAAAAATGACAAAAGATCGCATGAAGTCGAAAAGTCATGAAACTTTGTAGAATATCTTCTCACAATATGCTGATTGTGTAGTTAAAATTTCAGACTGTTCTAGACCCGACATTTGTTTTCCTTACTATATCAATTTTTCCTCTATAATAACGTTAGCAAACATTAAAAATGACAAAAAAATACATGAAGTGAAAAAGTCACAAAACTTTGTAGAATATCTTCTCATGATATCTTGGTTGTGTACTAAATAAAATTTTCAAAGTAATTCGGATGGACATTTTTTTCCTTTTTTGACCTTTTTTGCCCTTATATAATAACTTAACTGACAAAATAATAAAAAATGCATGAAGTCAAAAAGTCACGAAACATTGTATAATATCTTCTCATGATATGTTGGTTGTGCAGTTAAAATTTCAGACTAATCCGGATCGAACATCTTTTTCATTTCCATAGCGATTTTATTAGAATTTGGTGTGACTTGAATTCTAGTTGGGCCCGTATATCAATATTAGGGTTTTACGTGTTCTCTATATATTGATGTTTGAGTCGCAAAACTCATTGTACCGAATTGATATTAGTGATTCTCTCATCTGCCCATGGTTTTTTCCATTTCTAGGATTTCCACGTAAAATTTGGTGTCCATTATTTTCTCATTTTTCTTTTTTCAGTTTCTCGATCGTTCGTTACAGGTGGATTAGGGTGTCTAATCTTAACAACTGGTATTATAACTTCAGGTTGAAGTGGTTTTTCGAAAATCACGGATTTGATTTTTTGAAGGTATCGAACGATTTGGAGTTTGCAATTTTGGAAATTGAAATTTTAATTTTGTTGGAAAAAGAAAATTTAAAAGAAATTTAATTTCTTCTCATGGATTTGTTGTAACAACCAGTTCTCTCGGGTTTTTTGGGTTTTGCTACGCAGTGGCATTTTCGTAAATATTGTGAAATTAATCCCGTTTTATGAATGAGAAATTTCGTTAGAACCCTAGGAATAAGTTGGAATGTTTGGTGAAATAAGGAAGTTTGGAGAGATCAAATCGATCGTTAAATAACGAAATAGAAAAGTATTAAGCTAAAAGGGCAAAACAGTAAGTTGTTAGAATAATTTTAATTAAAAGCAAATTTCCCCTTTCCCTTTCTCTCATTTTTCCCTCTGCTTCCATGAAAGAAAAGCTCCAGAGAGCTTTTGAGGCGATTATCGAGCTCTCCTTTGACGTTTCCTCATGCCGACGCTAGCTCCAAGCTCTGACCAACGTTTCTCTTCCCGTTTTCTTCTGCAATCACAGCTCTAGGTAAGTTTCTAACGTTTTGGAAGTTAGTTCCAAGCTTTAGAGTTTTTAATCGATTAGGGTTTCGTCAAAAATTGTTGAGTGAAGTTAGAAATCGTTAGTTATCGAATTGTTGGAAGATAATGGAGGTATTTATGATTAGGGACTATAGTTAAGTAGGATTAATAGAGCTCGATTGGTCAATCTCGGTTTTAATGCCATGTGTTATGAATTGGCCTAGGTGAACAAAGCTCACGGATAATGCTCGGGGTGCTGAGGACCCGAGGTAAGTCTTTGTGACTCGCTTGGCCGATTGGCCTACACCATAAGATTAGTTGTTGATTTGAGGACTTGGAGATTTTATTGCTTTAGTGTAGGTGGGATAGGTAATTTAGGATAATTGTGAGGTTAGAATGTTTTTCTAGGTTTCATGTACTGTTTTATGCTTTTTTTATGTTTGATGTATCGTACATGTCCATGCATCATGTTTTCAGAAGTGGCATGAAAGAAATGAACCTCTGCATATGTTTCATGAAAAGGCAGGAAAATGATTAGCGAAAAGGTAGGAAATGAATAGCGAAAAGGTAGGAATGCATATGAAAAGGAAATGAATAGCGAAAAGGTAGGAATGTATATGAAAAGGAAATAAATAGTGAAAAGATAAGAAATGAATAGCGAAAAGGTAGGATGATTGCATGATTTTACGAACAGCGTACGCATAGCCCATTTTCATTTACGTGAATTTACTGAGCCTTTAGCTCATAGAATGTTTCTATGGTGTAGGTGATATTGAAGGAGGTAAGGATGACGTTCCTCCACAAGATGAACGCGACGGTTGATGGAGGATGTTCGTGGGAGTGTGCTGTGCAGTCCGAGCTGGATTGACCCGTGGGAGCAAATGGTTAAGTATTTTTAGGTTTGGGTTATAATAGGCAGATGGTTGATTAGTTAGAAAAATATATAGATGACTCATTATATGGTGTTTGGTATCTGGATAGTGTAAATACTGACGTTGATAAAATGGTAAATGGGTTTGATGTTTTTAATGTTTCTGGAAGTTTGGGGTAAATGATGTGTAAATACAGGGGAAAGATTATGAAGGCAGCTGTAACACCCGGTTCTTTACGAGATTTATTATTTTAATATATAAGGGCATTTTTGTAAATATGTCAAATTAAACCCGTTTCGCGAACAGAAAGCGTTATTAAAATCCTAACGATTAATATGGATTTTAGGAAAAATCAGGGAATTTTTGGAGTTGTAACGCAAATTGTGAGGATTTTATGTTTCTCGTAATATAAAGGATATTTTGGTAAAAATAGTAAACGAGGTCTGTTTTGCGCACGAACAGTTTTAATAAAGCCCTGATAATAAGTTGGAGTTATTGGCAAAATAAGGAAATTTGGAGAAATCGAATCGTTGGTTAATTAAAGAAACAAAAGACGAAACAAATAGAAAATCAAAGGAAGGGCAAAAAGGTAATTTTTCAAGTCAAATTTTTAATTAAAATAATAAATTTTCTTTTCTCCTCCCTCATTCACGATTTCTTTCTCTGTGATTTCCTCCTCTCGGCGATTTCACCTCTCCCTCACGCGATTCTCCTCTCCAACGACCAACGCACTCCGATCAACCTCCATTCTTCACGCTTTCTCCTCCAATCCTGACCCTAAGTATGATTCTATAGTTCTAGAAGGTTTACGTTCGATTTTGAAGAAATAAAAGGTTAGGGTTTGTTTAGGGTTTTGTGAAAAACGTGATTTAGGGTTTGAAATTGATAGGTTTACTTTATTTATGAGTATAATGGACGTATTGATGGTTATTGGACGAAGTTAGTAGAATTATTGATGAATATTAGAGTTTTGGTTGGATTAGGAAACTTAAAAACTCCATTAATGGAGGTTGGGAGTTTATGAGCACGAATTGCTCGATAAAATGCCTCAATGAGTTAAATTAGAGTTTTCGGAAATTTCTTTAGTTAAGAGTTCCGTTAGTTTGGACGTTTAATGGTTTAAACGTGTTTTAACAACAAATGTTGTGATTTGCCTTAGGTGAACAACGCTCGTGGACGGAGTTAGAAGTGCAACAGACGCGAGGTAAGTTCTCGTGACTTACTATGGCCGATTGGCCTACACCATATGTCGAAGTCTTGTCGAGGAACATTGGTGATTTGTTTGTTTAAATGCTTTGGTTGGGTAGTTAAGATTTGTTGCCTTTAGAGGTTATGTTTTTATGGTCTTGATGGTACACATATTGGTTGTTTACTTTATATATTGAATTGTCCATGCATTATGGTTTTCAATTATGCATAGAAAATGAATTTCCGCACTATGTTTTCATGAAAAGAGATGTGGGCCGAAAGGGGGCTACTGATCTATTGTGAAGGCCAAAAGGGGCTTGTCACAATACCACATCGCCTAAAACAAAATGAACCTACGTAATCTGTTATCTGGTCATGCGAGGTGGGGCTCAGGCACGGTTGTATACGGATGTAAGCATGTACCCCCTCCCCCCCCGCTAGGTAGAAAGGGTTGTCCGACGCTGGATGTGCCCTCTCCATCTAGCGGGCTGAGATCTCGATGACATTCTATCTGCGACGTAATGATAAGAAAATGTTGCATGATTTCTGAACTTCATATGCACAACATGCATCTGCATTTACGAAACTTGCTGAGCCCTTAGCTCATAGTTGTCTGTATGGTGTAGGTGATCTTGATACAGGTGAGGACAAGATCCCTCCACCCGAAGAATGATCAGTTGAAGAAAGATAGCCCGTGGGCGTGTGCTAGGCAGTCGGTGCGCTTTTGACCCGTGGGGATGTGTGTAAGTATTTTGGGGACACGATGTTAGAAATGGATGATGATTACGTAGTTGAACATATTAGGATGTTTGGGATCTGGATAGTGGATAGGTTATGTTTTGATGTTTTGGAAACCTATTTTATAAACTGCTTTTGGAAAGTCTTTTATTGGAAATATACTGGAACTGTTTGGTGATTTAAAACAGGGGAGTTGTTTAATTTTTAAACGGATCCACGCAATTCATTTTTACGATAGTTTACTATGTTTTTTTAAATACGTTCTAGGACATGTTTCGGGTCGTTTATTGGTAGTTGACGAAATGCAAAAGGAGTGAAATTATGAATGGTTTTATGTGGAAATGTTTTAGGGTGTATGTGTGGTAAGAAAGTTATGCAGGGGAAAAGGAGGAAAGAAAGAAGGGAGAGGCAAACTCCCTGGAATTTTGGATTCCAGGGAGGTTGCCGATCGATCGCCTAAGGAGGTGATCAATCGGCAAGTATTGGTAACTTCTCTGGAGAAATCCAGAGAAGTTGCCGATCGATCACCCAACAAGGGGCGATCGATCGCTAGTGTGAGGGGCGATCGATCGCCCCTTTCATTTGCCGCCCTATGACGATTTTGCCCTCCAACGATTGCTTCTCTATTTTATGGTTTTAATTTAATTAGTTTTCTTTAGTTTTCCTTACTTTAAATACGTGTTATTAAAAGGTTTTCAAATGGTTTTAAGGTTTTTGTTCTGGCGATCGATCGCCGATCGATCGCCTGGTAATGGGGCGATCGATCGCCCCTTTCATTTGCTGCCCTATGACGATTTTGCCCTCCAACGATTGCTTCTCTGTTTTATTGTAACACCCGGCATTTTTGCCACGTGGTCATTTAAGCGGGATAAATTGTATATTAATACAATAGATATTTTCTTTTATTTGTTTGGACGTTTAATTGGAAAACCAAACCTTGTGCAATCAAAACAAACCAATTTGATTAAAAACCAATGGAAGGGCAAATGTGGAAGTAATTAAGGTTGGTGGGAGAAATCAAATAGATGATTGACACTTGTCCAAAACTTGTTATGGAAGCCAAGATCATTTTTCCTTCTCTTCCTCCTACGTGAGACATTTCACTCTCTGCTCTCTCTCATTTTCCTCTCTGCTTCTCTCTTTCGGTTGAAGAAAACCAACGCAAGGAGTTTCTTCCTTCTCTGATTTTCCTCCTGCTTTTCGGTCTAAGGTAATCATCTTAGATAGAAAACGATTTTAGTCTATTTATTTGCTAGTTTCGTGATGTTTAGGGTTATGTCCGTTTATGCATGCTATAGGTTCGTGAACCACAGTGCTCGTGCGTTCAAGCTTGCTGCATTTCGGACCACAGGTAAGTTCATGCATCTACGTTGGCCCTTAAGGCCCTACAACTCGGAGGTACTAGGTCTGGTTCGGGTAGATAGGTTTTAGGTTATGTTTTAAGTTAAACGTGTTTCCGTTATATTCGGTTTCCTGTTGTATTCATTCTGTCATCTGTGAATGTTAAGTTTAAGCATTTCACTTATTCATGCATACACGTTTTTTGTAAAATCATGCAAATGTTTTCAGCACCGGTTTTGAAGTAAGTAAGATAAAATCCTGTAAAGAAAATGTATGGTTAAGTGTGGACGAGGACTGGCATCCTGTCAAGTACTCCTGTTATGTCCTGAAAGTGGCATGTACATCCTGTTGCGCCAGCTCCTCCTCCCACTTATACCTTCCTGTCCAGTGAAACGTAATGTAATGTAATGTTCATGTATTTGAAAATGTCCATGCATAGCACGTGCATCACTTTGCATTGTATGTTCTTACTGAGCACTAGGCTCATAGCTGAACTCCCTGTTGTAGGTACGGATCCCGTGGATGAGGACTTGGTGCCTCAGGCCGATGTGTGGGTTGCAGTTGGCGGATCGAGCTCTCAGGGTTGGTTGCTGCAGCCAGACATATTTCTGTCCCGAGGTTTAAGTTTTTTTAAAGTAAAGTTCATGTGTGTAAACTCTACTGTGATTCTGCTGGTTTTGGTTTTAAAACTCTGTTGGGATTCTGTTGGAAATTTGGATAATGTATAGGTTTTGATGTTTAAGTTTTAAACCTCTGTATTTGACAGTTGAATTATGGTTCGAAGTATTCTGAAATTTGTTTGGAATATTTTCTGTTAGTCTGTGCATGGATAGTTTCTGGTTTTAGAGCTATCCATGCAGTTTGTTTTCTCGAATCTTTGTCATGTTGTCTGTCATGTTGTCAAATATGTTGTTTTAAAACTGTGTTTTGAAATCGGGTTTTTAATAAATTTTGAAGTTTTATGCCTTCTGTTGTTATGTCTTCTGTTGATATGTCATCCTGTTAAATGTTGTCAATCCAGTCATCCGCCCAGTTATATGCCTTAGTCATCCGCCCAGTCAAAGTCAATTCAGTCATCCGCCCAGTCAAAGTCAATTTAGTCATCCGCCCCAGTCAATTCAGTCATCCGCCCAGTTTAAAACCCCGTCTTCCGGTTGACGTCACCGAAGTCTTTCGCTCAGTGTAAATATGTCTTCCGGCTGACGTCATCCCAGTTTTCCGCCAGTATAATGCTTATATCTTCCGGTTGACGTCATCCATCTTCCGGCTGACGTCATCTCCTCATCTGATCTCAGTTACCGTCTGTGTCTTCCGCTTGACGTCACTCGTCTTCCGGTTGACGTCACCACCTCTTCTGCCCAATTTTATCCAGTCTCTACCGCTGAACCCTATTCACATTTTTAGTCATCCGGTCACTGTTCACTTTTTGTATTATTCTCATTATCCATTATTCACATCCAGCTTAAATGTGTTTTCCAGTTTCACTTCCAGAGAAGGTTTATACTCTCTGTTAAAGTTTTAAAAGTATAAAGTTTTTAAAAAAAAAAATATATGTGCCCGTTTTCTGCAAATGTCCCGGAGTGACGGCTTCGATCCCGGACCCCGATCGGGTTCGGTTTCGGGTCGTCACAGTAATGGTATCAGAGAGATAAGGTTTTAAAACCGATTCTGTGAAATGTCTGGTTGCGCAACCGGCCACGTGAGATCGCTCCACCAACTGTAAGTGTTTAAATTCCTGTAAAAGTTTTGTTTATTAAATTAGGTTATTCTGTTATTCTTATAGGACTATCTTAGAAATGGTGAGGAGAGCTTTCAGACACTTAAGCAGAAATTAACCACTGCTCCTCTATTAGTATTGCCAGTTGAAGATGGCAAATTCAGCGTATACTGTGATGCGTCAAAGATTGGCCTGGGATGCGTATTGATGCAAGAGGGTAAAGTGGTAGCATACGCATCAAGACAGTTGAAGAACCATGAACAAAACTACCCTACTCACGACCTTGAGTTAGCGGCAGTTGTATTTGCGCTGAAAGTATGGAGACACCACCTATATGGACAGTCATGTGAGGTGTTTTCTGACCACAAGAGTTTGAAGTACCTCTTTACTCAGAAAGAGTTGAATATGAGACAAAGGCGGTGGTTAGAATTTGTGAAAGATTACGATGTTGAGATCAAATACCATCCTGGTAAAGCTAATGTGGTAGCTGATGCACTGAGCAGGATGCCAGCTACCATGCAACCAGTTATGTCGGCCGTATCAATGCCTTTGAGGACGGAGATACAGAAGTTCGATATGGAGATGGTTTTTGGGCTATCGGCCATACTAGCAGATTTGACGCTACGACCCACCGTCCTGGACCGAATTAATGAAGCTCAGAAGACCAATTCAAAAGAGATGGCTGATATGGTGAGCAAAGTACCAATGGCTTCTTCCGATTTCAGTTATTCGGGAGATGGAGTTCTAAAGTTCAAAAACAGATGGTATGTTCCGAAAGACGAAGAGCTACGGAAGCACATCTTATCGGAAGCCCACTCATCTCCTTTCTCTGTGCATCCTGGAAGCACGAAGATGTACCAGGATTTGAAACTTCACTTCTGGTGGCCGAATATGAAGAATGAAGTGGCAAAATATGTGGAGTCTTGTATGATATGCCAACAGGTCAAAGCTGAACATCAACGACCAAGTGGAACGCTTCAACCTCTTCCGATTCCCGAATGGAAATGGGAGAACGTTACAATGGATTTCGTTGTTGGTCTGCCAAGAACAGTCAAAGGCCATAATAGCATTTGGGTCATAGTGATTAACGAAGTCGGCCCATTTTTTACCTGTGAAGACGACGTTCACCATGGATCAGTATGCCGAGCTGTATATTAGTGAGATTATTAAGCTGCATGGCATTCCTGTATCAATCGTCTCAGACCGTGATCCCAGATTCACTTCCAGATTTTGGAAAAGTTTGCAAAGCTCCTTAGGCACTAGATTGGACTTCAGCACGGCATTTCACCCACAGACGGATGGACAATCTGAGAGAACGATTCAGACATTGGAGGATATGCTAAGATCGTGCGTGCTGGAATTTCATGCTCCTTGGAGTAGGTACCTGCCACTTGTGGAGTTTGCTTACAACAATAGCTACCAGGCTACGATCGGTATGGCTCCATATGAAGCACTTTATGGCAGGAAGTGTAGATCCCCATTATGTTGGGATGAAGTCGGAGAAACCATGCTTATCGGCCCCGAAATACTGCAACAGATGTCTGGGGTAATAACGGCGATCAAGAAAAGAATCCAGGCTGCACAAAGTCGACAGAAGAGCTATGCAGACCATCGGAGAAGAGATTTAGAGTTTGCTGAAGGTGATGAAGTATTCTTGAAGGTGTCACCTTTCAAGGGCGTGATGAGATTTGGAAAGAAAGGGAAGCTAAGCCCAAGGTTCATTGGCCCTTTTCCCATCTTGAAGCGTGTGGGAAGCGTGGCGTACAGACTACAGTTACCTGCGTCTATGGAAGGAGTACACAATGTTTTTCATGTTTCAATGCTGAGAAAGTGCGTGCGAGATCCAACTCAGATCGTGGAACATGTGGACTTTGATATCATGCCGACACATACATATAAAGAAAGGCCCATACAGATTCTGGATACCTCAGTCAAAGTGTTACGCAACAAAGTGGTCCCGTTGGTAAAAGTTTTATGGCGTAATCACAATGTGGAGGAGGCCACATGGGAAAGACAAGAAGATATTAGAGCCCAATATCCGGACCTCTTTGCTTAGGCAAATTTTGGGGACAAAATTTCTGTTAAGGTGGGTGGAATGTAACACCCGGCATTTTTGCCACGTGGTCATTTAAGCGGGATAAATTGTATATTAATACAATAGATATTTTCTTTTATTTGTTTGGACGTTTAATTGGAAAACCAAACCTTGTGCAATCAAAACAAACCAATTTGATTAAAAACCAATGGAAGGGCAAATGTGGAAGTAATTAAGGTTGGTGGGAGAAATCAAATAGATGATTGACACTTGTCCAAAACTTGTTATGGAAGCCAAGATCATTTTTCCTTCTCTTCCTCCTACGTGAGACATTTCACTCTCTGCTCTCTCTCATTTTCCTCTCTGCTTCTCTCTTTCGGTTGAAGAAAACCAACGCAAGGAGTTTCTTCCTTCTCTGATTTTCCTCCTGCTTTTCGGTCTAAGGTAATCATCTTAGATAGAAAACGATTTTAGTCTATTTATTTGCTAGTTTCGTGATGTTTAGGGTTATGTCCGTTTATGCATGCTATAGGTTCGTGAACCACAGTGCTCGTGCGTTCAAGCTTGCTGCATTTCGGATCACAGGTAAGTTCATGCATCTACGTTGGCCCTTAAGGCCCTACAACTCGGAGGTACTAGGTCTGGTTCGGGTAGATAGGTTTTAGGTTATGTTTTAAGTTAAACGTGTTTCCGTTATATTCTGTTTCCTGTTGTATTCATTCTGTCATCTGTGAATGTTAAGTTTAAGCATTTCACTTATTCATGCATACACGTTTTTTGTAAAATCATGCAAATGTTTTCAGCACCGGTTTTGAAGTAAGTAAGATAAAATCCTGTAAAGAAAATGTATGGTTAAGTGTGGACGAGGACTGGCATCCTGTCAAGTACTCCTGTTATGTCCTGAAAGTGGCATGTACATCCTGTTGCGCCAGCTCCTCCTCCCACTTATACCTTCCTGTCCAGTGAAACGTAATGTAATGTAATGTTCATGTATTTGAAAATGTCCATGCATATCACGTGCATCACTTTGCATTGTATGTTCTTACTGAGCACTAGGCTCATAGCTGAACTCCCTGTTGTAGGTACGGATCCCGTGGATGAGGACTTGGTGCCTCAGGCCGATGTGTAGGTTGCAGTTGGCGGATCGAGCTCTCAGGGTTGGTTGCTGCAGCCAGACATATTTCTGTCCCGAGGTTTAAGTTTTTTTAAAGTAAAGTTCATGTGTGTAAACTCTACTGTGATTCTGCTGGTTTTGGTTTTAAAACTCTGTTGGGATTCTGTTGGAAATTTGGATAATGTATAGGTTTTGATGTTTAAGTTTTAAACCTCTGTATTTGACAGTTGAATTATGGTTCGAAGTATTCTGAAATTTGTTTGGAATATTTTCTGTTAGTCTGTGCATGGATAGTTTCTGGTTTTAGAGCTATCCATGCAGTTTGTTTTCTCGAATCTTTGTCATGTTGTCTGTCATGTTGTCAAATATGTTGTTTTAGAACTGTGTTTTGAAATCGGGTTTTTAATAAATTTTAAAGTTTTATGCCTTCTGTTGTTATGTCTTCTGTTGATATGTCATCCTGTTAAATGTTGTCAATCCAGTCATCCGCCCAGTTATATGCCTTAGTCATCCGCCCAGTCAAAGTCAATTCAGTCATCCGCCCAGTCAAAGTCAATTTAGTCATCCGCCCCAGTCAATTCAGTCATCCGCCCAGTTTAAAACCCCGTCTTCCGGTTGACGTCACCGAAGTCTTTCGCTCAGTGTAAATATGTCTTCCGGCTGACGTCATCCCAGTTTTCCGCCAGTATAATGCTTATATCTTCCGGTTGACGTCATCCATCTTCCGGCTGACGTCATCTCCTCATCTGATCTCAGTTACCGTCTGTGTCTTCCGCTTGACGTCACTCGTCTTCCGGTTGACGTCACCACCTCTTCTGCCCAGTTTTATCCAGTCTCTACCGCTGAACCCTGTTCACATTTTTAGTCATCCGGTCACTGTTCACTTTTTGTATTATTCTCATTATCCATTATTCACATCCAGCTTAAATGTGTTTTCCAGTTTCACTTCCAGAGAAGGTTTATACTCTCTGTTAAAGTTTTAAAAGTATAAAGTTTTTAAAAAAATATATATATGTGCCCGTTTTCTGCAAATGTCCCGGAGTGACGGCTTCGATCCCGGACCCCGATCGGGTTCGGTTTCGGGTCGTCACATTTATGGTTTTAATTTAATTAGTTTTCCTTACTTTAAACATGTGTTATTAAAAGGTTTTCAAATGGTTTTTCGCTTAAACGTTAAACTTATAGTTTATAAGGATGAAAAAAAAAATTTATACAGTAAAATTGGGAATAGTTTAAGGGATGCCACAGTTATGGTATCAGAGCCCCTGGGTTTTAAAATTGGTTTTGTAGACTGCTCGACTGCACAGCCAGTACATGGACATCCTTCATCAACTGTAAGTATGTTTAAAGCTTTATTTGATTTCGATTTCTTAGGGTTATTTGTTTTTAACTTTTATTGGAGTTATATAAAATGGTTCGAGGAAAAGACCCTAGGGATGAGGCTTTAGATCGACTTACGGATTTGCTAGACCGTCAGGCCCAGCATATGGACAGGCAAGCACAACAAATCGAGCGTTTAGTAAATCAGGAGGATCGTCAAGCCCGAGAGGTGGTCGTTCCAAACCATCAAGGAATGGAGAGATTTCAAAAGTTGCAACTTCCAGTATTCAATGGACAATCATCGGACCCTACTTTAGTCGAGGAGTGGATTCGAACAATGGAAGATATGCTAGAGTACGCTGGCATAGAGAATGGGAACAAGGTTGCCTACGTCACCTTCCATTTAGCGTTGGACGCCTATTTTTGGTGGGATTTGATCAAATCAGCAACAGATGTATCAGTTATGACATGAGAGTGGTTTAAGACTATGTTCTTCAATAAATATTTTAGCCGCACTGTGAGAGTGGCAAAGAGGAATGACTTTACGCAGCTGAAATAGACAGGTTCAGTTGCAGAGTATATACAAAAGTTTGAGGCCCTGTCGAGATTTGCACCATGCCTAGTAAGTGATAACGATGACAAGGTGCACCAGTTTATGGAAGGAGTGAATTCGGAGATCCGGATGAATGTTATAGTGTCGGGAATTCAAGATGTGCCCTATTCAGACATCGCAGCAAGAGCCTTGGATTTTGAGGCTGCACTGGCGACTTGTATTAGGCCGAGGGAGCCAGCTACGGGCTTCTTCCGTGAGATCCCTCCTCAATCGCAGAACCGAAGTTGGCAGCCTAGAGTACATTAACCCCAGCAACAACAAAACGGTGTCAAGAGGCCTTCTAAAGGTGGTAATGATCGAGGGAAAGGAAAGCAGGTACAAGGGGCTCCTCAGATGCCTTGGTGCCCTAAGTGCCAGAGAGAACACAGTGGCGAATGCAGAATTGGCACGAATAAGTGCTATCGGTGCGGTGAAGTTGGCCATTTTGTTAGGGATTGCCCAAAACCGGGCCGGGATCAGTTGGGCGGAGATCAGAGAATGATCATGCCGAGGATCTTTGCCTTTATTGAGCCTGGTGACGTCGACGATGAGGCTCAGCCGTCCGTGATATCAGGTACTATATTGATTATGGGCATAGCTGTACTTTCTTTGATGGATACGGGAGCTACGCACTCCTTCATTTCAACTGCTTGCATGACTAGATTGGGATTAGAGTCTGAGTTAGTAGAATTTGAATATAGAGTGATGCTGCCTTCGGGATAGCAAATGCAGTCAGATTGTATTTTCCAGGGCAATGTCGTCTCAGTGGGGAATAATACCCTTTATGCTTGTTTGATAGTTATGAGCATAGAGCGGTACGATCTTATGTTAGGGATGGACTGGCTGTCACAGCACTTCACCACCATCGATTGTCGATCCGAGATTGTGACTTTTTGGCCCTCAGTTAAAGCCGAGTTTGCTTATCAGGCGATGAACAGGTTGAGTGGATCGCCTACTTCCTATTCCATGAAGGTCAACGAGCATTTTAGAGGTGAATGCTCGATTTATCTGGCCACAGTAGTTGATACTCAGTTGCTCGGTGGAGTAAAGCCGAGTGACCTTCCTATAGTCAGAGAATTCTCTGAGACCTTCCTTGATGATCTTCTTGGATTACTGTTGGACAGGGAGATCGAATATACCATTGATGTGTATCCAAGCTCCGCGCCAGTATCTAAGAATCCATATAGGTTGGCGTGAAAACTCAGCTTGAGGAGTTACTGGATAAGGGTTTTATCTGACCTAGTTTTTCTCCCTGGGGTGCGCCCGTTCTGTTCGTCAAGAAGAAAGATGGGACTCTCAGGATGTGCGTGGATTACATAGAGCTGAATAAGCTTACAGTGAAGAATAAGAATCCACTGCTCCAGATAGATGATTTATTTGATCAAGTGCAGGGTGTCCGAGTGTTTTCCAGGATTGAGCTACGCTCGGGTTATTACCAGTTGAAGGTCTGGAGAGAAGATATTCAGAAAACGGCATTCTAAATGAGGTATGGGCATTACGAGTTCCTTGTTATGTCTTTTGGGCTTACTAATGCCCCTGCAGTATTTATGGACTTGATGAACCGTGTTTTAATGGAGTATTTGGACAAGTTTGTTGTTGTTTTTATTGATGACATTTTGATCTATTCTAAAACGAAGGAAGAACACGAGGAACATCTGAGGATTGTTTTAAGAATTCTGAGTCAACACCGTCTCTATCCAAAGTTTTCTAAGTGTGAGTTATGGCTGGACAAGGTCGGTTTTCTTGGCCATATCATATCACAAGAAGGAGTTTCTGTGGATCCGAGTAAAGTTCAGGTGGTCAGGGATTGGACACAGCCTAAAAACGTGCGTGAATACATGGATTTCTCGGGTTGGCTGGCTATTATCGGAAGTTCATAGAGGGATTTTTGAAGATTGCAGTTCCTCTCTCACGCTTGACTCGGAAGAATGAGAAGTTTATATGGTCGGCTGCTTGTGACGGGAGTTTTATGGAGTTGAAGCAGAAGTTGACCACAGCTCCAGTTCTAATGCTGCCTGTTGAAGGTGATAAATTCAGTATTTACTGTGATGCATCTGAAGTTGGACTTGGTTGTGTATTGATGCAGAAGGGTAGAGTTACTGCTTATGCTTCTCGGCCGTTGAAGCCGTACGAACAGAACTATCCTACACACGACCTAGAGTTAGCAGCTGTGGTTTTCGCATTGAAGATTTGGATACATTATTTATATGGGCAGCAGTGCGAGATATATTCAGACAACAAGAGCTTGAAGTATTTGTTTACGTAGAAGGAACTTAATATGCGGCAGAGAAGGTGGCTAGAGTTCGTCAAAGACTATGAGTTTGAAATTAAGTACCACCCGGGAAAGGCAAATAAGGTCGCTGATCCTTTGAGCCGAATGCCTACTGCGAGTCAGCCTTCACTTGCATCGATGTCGGTTACGTTGAGGTCAGAGATAGAGAAGTTTGATGTGGAGATTGTAGCAGAGTTGTCCAGTATGCTCACCAACATTTCTCTCAGACCGACTATTCTGGATAAGATACGTGAAGCTCAGCAGAAAGATGTGGAGTGTGAGGAGCTTCGATTGAGCATGACATCTGGAGACTTGTCTGATTTTAACTTGTCAGATGATGGTATTCTGAAGTTCAGTCATAGATGGTACGTGCCTAATGACGAAGAATTGAAGAATGAGATTTTGGCCGAAGCACATTCTTCAGCTTACTCTGTGCACCCAGGAAGTACCAAGATGTACTGGGATTTAAAACAATACTTTGGTGGCCGAACATGAAAAGGGAAGTCGCCAAGTATGTGGAAACCTGTTTGGTTTGTCAACAGGTAAAGGCAGAACACTAGAGGCCGGTCGGAATATTACAGCCACTGCCGATTCTGGAGTGAAAATGGGAGCAGATCTCCATGGATTTTATTGTCGGGCTCTCGAGGACGACGAAAGGGCAGGACGGCATTAGGTGATTGTGGACCGATTGACGAAGTCGGCTCACTTCTTATCTATGAAGATGATTTCGTCTATAGATCAGCTAGCTGAGCTTTATGTGCAGGAGATTGTTAGACTGCATGGAGTACCAGTTTCGATTGTCTCAGATCGAGATCCAAGATTTACTGTGATGACCCGGATGTGTAAGTATGTGTACGATGGCTGCACGAACCGGAACCCGGATGACGGTACGTCAGCGCGGGCGAACCAGAAGGTGATGGGTCGTAAAAAGGGGGTCGTCACAATCCCACATCGCTTTGGGAAGTATGTGGAAATGAAACATATGTAAAGAGACCATCCTAAAATAGTAAGACGCGTTTTGGAGCACAATTTACAATGGATCCCATAAGAACTCTGAAGTTAAAAGTGCTTCGGTGAGAGTAGTACCAGGTTGGGTGACCGACTGAGAAGTCCTCGCCAAACAAAGCTGTGAGGGGAGGATATTGGGTTACGGCCCAATCCCCAGAGCAGACAATATCTTGCTGAGAAAAGAGGTCGTTACATTTACATCGAAGTTCTGGAAGAGTCTGCACAAAGCTATGGGAGCCCAGCTAAATTTCAGCACAGCATTTCATCCTCAGACTGATGGTCAGACAGAGAGAACGAATCAAATTCTGGAGGATATGCTCAAAGCTAGTGTGTTGGAATTTCAGGGATCGTGGAGCAGGTATTTGTCACTAATTGAGTTCTCTTACAACAATAGCTTCCAGGCTACCATCAGTATGGCTCCGTACGAGACATTGTATGGTCGAAAGTGTAGTTCTCCGTTATATTGGGATGAGGTTGGCGAAGCGAGTATTGTTGGTCCCGAGATTCTACAACAAACGACAGAGAAGATTGCCATTATGAGACAGTGTATTGAGATAGCTCATAGCCGACAGAAGAGCTACGCTGACACGAGACGGAGGGAATTAGAGTTCGAAGAAGGTGACGAGGTTTATTTGAAGATTTCTCCATTCAAGGGAGTTATGCAATTCGGAAGAAAGGGCAAGCTAAGCACTCTATATGTGGGGCCCTTCCCTATTTTGAAGAAGATCGGGAAGATGGGGTATCGACTGCAGCTTCCGGCTTCAATGGAAGGTATCCACAACGTGTTTCACGTGTCTATGCTTCGAAAGTGTTTGCGCGATCCATCGCATATCGTGGAGGCAAGAGAGATCAAGGTACAACCTACCTTGACTTGTGTGGAGAAGCCGGTACGTATTTTAGAGTCCTCGATCAAGGTATTGCGCAACAAATAGATTCTGCTAGTTAAAGTCTTATGGCGAAACCACGACGTGGAAGAGGCTACCTGGGAGCGACAGCAAAATATGATGTTTAAATATCCTGAGTTGTTTGTGTAACCAAATTTTGAGGGCAAAATTTTAAATAAGGTGGATGGAATGTAACACCCGGTTCTTTACGGGATTTATTATTTTAATATATAAGGGCATTTTTGTAAATATGTCAAATTAAGTCCGTTTTGTGAACAGAAAGCTTTATTAGAATCCTAACGATTAATATGGATTTTAGGAAAAATCAGGGAATTTTTAGAGTTGTAACGCAAATTGTGAGGATTTTATGTTTCTTGTAATATAAAGGATATTTTGGTAAAAATAGTAAACGATGTCCGTTTTGCGTACGAATAGTTTTAATAAAGCCCTGATAATAAGTTGGAGTTATTGGCGAAATAAGAAAATTTGGAGAAACCGAATCATTGGTTAATTAAAGAAACAAAGGACGAAACAAATAGAAAATCAAAGGAAGGGAAAAAAGGTAATTTTCCAAGTGAAATTTTTAATTAAAATCATAAATTTTCTTTTCTCCTCCCTCATTCACGATTTCCTTCTCTGTGATTCCCTCTTCTCGGCGATTTCACCTCTCCCTCACGCGATTCTCCTCTCCAACGACCAACGCTCTCCGATCAACCTCCATTCTTCACGCTTTCTCCTCTAATCCCCACCCTAGGTATGATTCTATAGTTCTAGAAGGTTTACGTTCGATTTTCGGAGAGTTAAAAGGTTAGGGTTTCGTTTAGGGTTTTGTGAAAAGCGTGATTTAGGGTTTGAAATTGATAGGTTTACTTTATTTATGAGTATAATGGACGTATTGATGGTTATTGGACGAAGTTAGTACAATTATTGATGAATATTAGAGTTTTGGTTGGATTTGAAAACTTAAAAACTCCATTAATGGAGGTTGGGAGTTTATGAGCACAAATTGCTTGACAAAATGCCTCAATGAGATAAATTAGAGTTTTAGGAAATTTCTTTAGTTAAGAGTTCCGTTAGTTTGGACGTTTAATGGTTTAAACGTGTTTTAATGACAAATGTTGTGATTTTCCTTAGGTGAACAATGCTCGTGGATGGAGCTAGAAGTGCAACGGACGCGAGGTAAGTTCTCGTGACTTACTATGGCCGATTGGCCTACACCATATGTAATACCCGGTTTTACGGGATTTTGTAATTCTAGAATATAATGGCATTTTTGTAAATATGTCAAATTAAGTCTGTTTTGCGAGCAAAGAGTGTTATTATAATCCTAATAATTAATATGGATTTTAAGAAAATTTCGAAAATTTTAGGAGTTGTAACGCTAATTTTACGAGAATTATGTTTCTCGTGATATGAAGGACGTTGTGGTAAAAATAGTAAACGATATCCGATTTGTGAACGGACAGTTTTAACAGAACCCTGGTAATAAGTGGATTAAAAAAAAAAAAAAAAAAAAAAAAAAAAAAAAAAAATTTTCTTTCACATCTATTTTCTGGTATAGGTTTTTGATGTTTACACACTCTACTAATATGTGACGACCCGTCTTCAACGGAATGAAGGAACCACCCATTCTCCGCGGGAGTCCTGGGGTGACCTGGGCCGGAGATGGGTAAAGCTCCGCGGCCTCCTGGGCTGACATGGGCCGGGTGGTTTCTCCGTGAGCAGGGGGCCGTTACGAACCCACATCGCTGGGGAAGTAACATGGAAATGAAAATATGTAAGAGATCCTCCCAACATAGCAGACGCGTTTTGGCACGATTGGCAACGGATCCTATAAGACTCCGAAGTTAAGATGCTTC
>CM039507.1:17188423-17246636 GCA_022432975.1 Begonia masoniana
CGTTACGGTTGTATCGCCAATCGGACAGAGAAGATCACGAGAACTTACCTCGTGTCCAAAGCAGCTCAAGCTCCGTCCACGAGCGTTGTTTGTCTGGAGCAAAACACAACGTTTATCGTTAAAACGAGTTTAAACTTCTAAACATCCAAATTTAACCAAAACCTTACCTAAGGAATTTCTTAAAATCTTAACCTAACTAATCGAAGTATTTAAACAACGATTAACGCTCGATAGTTTAAAATTTCAATTAACGAGTTTTCCTAAAAACCCAAAAATTTTCCAATTTTAACACTTCTCACAAATCACTCTAACTTCGTCCAATAACGTTCAATACGTCCTATATATTCGTAATCTACAACAATCTATCGATTTCGAACCCTAAATCTCGATTTTAACAAAATCCTAATCGAAACCCTAACCGTATAACTTTGCAAAAACCAAAAACTAACGCTCTAAAACTTTAGAATCATACCTAGAGCATCGAATGGAGGAGAAAGCGCGAAGAAAACGAAACGATTAGAGGACGAACGGAGGTCAGAAGTGAGAATCGCTGTGAATCGCCAAGGAGGGAGGAGAAGTCGCAGGGAGAGAGAAGTTCGCGTGGAGAAGAAGAAGAAGAAGACAATTCAATTTTAATAAAAATTGACTTGGTAAATTACCGTTTCGCCCTTCCTTTGTTTTCTATTTGTTTTGTCCTTTGGTTCGTTATTTCTCTAACGATTCGGTTTCTCCAAATCTCCTTATTTCACCAATAACTCCAACTTATTATTTGGGATTTATTAAAACTATCCGTTCGCAATTCGGACCTCGTTTACTATTTCTACTAAAACGTTATTTATATTACGAGAAACGTAATTTCTCAAAATATAGCGTTATTACTCCGAAAAATCCCGTAAATTTATTAAAATTCCAATTAATAATTAGGATCATAATGGCGCTTTCTTTTTGTAAAACGGGTTTGATTTGAAATATTTACAAAAATACCAATATATATTATAATATAAAATCCCGTACAAGCCGGATATTACATCAAACCTCGTATGATGCGGCGGGCCGAAGACATGGCGTGACCCCCCCCTAATTGAATTCGCGTGCAGCGCACGTACGAGAGGGCCAGAGCCCCCCGCATCTTCCCCCGTGAAATGCTGGGCGCCGCGATTTTAAGTCAGCCCCTCGAATTACAATTTGAGGGGCATACAACTCTCCGCCAAGGTTTTTTTTTTTTTTTTTACAATTTTTTATAGTTCGAGGTTTTGACTGCGAAGATTTTTTGTTTGAAGATTTTTTTGATAAATACCCATACTTCAGGGGGTATTTTAGAATTTACCCTACTCATAATCCTCTCTCTCTCTCTCTCTCTCTCTCTCATATTCAAAGTTCATACCTTTGAATGTTTCCCTCGTATAAAAGCCTAACATAAATATCCATTAACTAAAAGAAAACTAGAATACAATAGAAATCATACAATACAAAAGCTACAAGCAAAAGACAAAAAAATTAAGGTAATTATTAACTTCAGACTCAAAGTATAAGGTAATTATGAGGTAATATTTATTATTTTGTTAACATATCTACACTTTTAAGATGGTTTTGTTAACAAAACTATTTTAAGCTCCAATTCATTAAGCACTTCATAATTTAAGGGTGAATTTGATAATTACTTAAAAAATTATTATGCGAAATGTAACTACAACGTATAGAGTCATCGACTACAACAAAATATAATGAAAGTCTAGAAAACTTTTCAACTAATGCCAAAAATCTAAAAAAATATTATAAGTTGATTTTACCAATAGTAGATCGATGATTTGAGCGATATATCTTAAGTGTCTTGCCTAGTTGGATTTTTGCAACAGTAACTCTTCCTGAGGCTTAGTTCTTCTTGCGTGCTCACGTGATTGGCCAATTTGGCTGAGGTTTTCAATTTAATCAGACATAATTGACGTAATTCGAATCACTTAAATCTAATAAATTTATTCTGTTCAATATATGGATAGTTTGATAACAAGCGTCCAGCCTAGTATCTTTGTATTCATTAGAAAAAGAAAGACATGAAACCTTGTATTTATACATAGATCATAGATGTTGGAAAATGAAATAATAAATAGATAATATTTTTAATTATTCTCTCCATCCTATCAACTTTGGTTTTTTGGGAACTTTCAATTTTCAAATATATATTTACCTTATAATTACTATTATATATTAGAAAACATTTCTACCCATATTGTGTTGTCTTATGTTGGTCTCATTTACAAAAACATAAACTTTTGTCATAATATAATTAAAAACATTTTCGCATATATAATAATTATAAAAAATTAAAAGAACAATCAACGTTTGTCAAGTCATAGTGTAATATTA
The DNA here is from genome assembly GCA_022432975.1 of Begonia masoniana. Classification (NCBI taxonomy): domain Eukaryota; kingdom Viridiplantae; phylum Streptophyta; class Magnoliopsida; order Cucurbitales; family Begoniaceae; genus Begonia; species Begonia masoniana. The sequence continues at coordinate 17,190,788 of CM039507.1, forward strand.
AAAAATAAATGTAACATTACTCGTAAAAAATATCACACCCTCCGGATTGGTTGACTTTTGAATCCAAGGTATTATCACATGAGTCTTTGTTTTTGTTAATTTTATCAATATATATCTTAATTTTCTAAATTTTTAAATACAAATTGAGTTCAAATTAAGAACATTTAAAGTTTACTAAATAGTATTATTAATTTAAAATTTGATTTTTAGTATTATTAATATAATAAGCTCAAATATTTGGATAAAAAGATAATAACTCCATAGAAATAATATGAATCTCATTTTTCATTAATATAATTAATATCTTTCTTAATTATATATAATTTATGTTAATTATCACATCAAATAACGAGAGTTGCATAATTAACAACTTATCAAAATATAAGTTGACCTTCTATATCGAAAGATTTCTAACATCCGAGCAGCCCGCCCGCTTGGCTCGTTACTGTAGCGGGTCGAGCTTGGCTCGGCTTGCTACAGTAACGAGCGAGTTTGGCTCGGGTCAAACAGGCGGGTCAAGCCGAGCTCCACCATCCTGCTCGTGAGCACGTCAATGATCGGGCTCAACGAGCCTGCTCGCGAGCTCGCGAGCTTGCTCGTCAAGCCCAGCTCGGGCCGGGGCCCTGAGCCCGCTCTGCCTCTCCGACTTCGACGCCAGAGACTCATGGGCGTCTCCCTCTGCGTCTGCCCTCAGTTCGGTGACTTGGTCGGCTTCGCTTCGGAGTTCTGCGTCTGAGATCGGCGTTCATGGGCGAATGGCGATCGATTGCCGCTTTTGCTGTAAAAGTATCACTGTATGTCTGTACTCTGTATTACACTATCACTATTTCACTATCAACCGACAACCAATTAGGAGAGCCTATTGATCGCCCACGTTCGGCTATTGATCAGCTCTGCCTCTGCGAGTGCGGAGCATTGAGCAAGTAAGAGCCGATCGCCTCTGTGTGTATCAACTGTCAAGTGTCATTTACTAATTACTCAAATTCTCAAAACAAAAAAGAGAGGGGCAGCACCAATGTTCGACGGCGTTGATCTCGACCTGGGTTTCATGGTCTTCAATCGAGTACGTTCTCTTCTTCTTCTTCTTTTTTGACAGAATCTGAATGTGGGTCTGAACCTAAATCTAGACACTTCTGATTAGATTACCGCGAGGAAGATGATAGATTTGTTTGTTTTTTAATTTCTTGTTCTGGAAATGCTGAATCTGGGTCTTAGAACATACAGTATTTCTATGAATTCTGCTGGATGCATTATCCATTTGATTCACTATATTGGGGTTTTCTCCATTTTTGACTTCTTTTGCTGTTCATTAAGTTAACTTCCTCACTGTTTTTAAAGGTTGCTTTTTTATGTCACAAAAATCCATTTTCGGCTTTTTTATGTAATTGTAAGCTCGACTAGTTAAGCTCGGCTCGTTACGCTCGTTGGGCCGGCTCGGCTCGGCTCGTTATGCTCGTGGCTCGCGAGCCGCTCGTTAGGCTCGGTAGACTCGGTGAGCTAGGTTTTTTTTGACTCGGCTCGCTCGCTCGTTTAACATCTCTACTTTCATCGGTAAACATCGGTAAAAGTCGTTTGATCTTAGTCTTTTAGGGCTTTTAGTCTCTCCATTCTCACACGCTTGAATTTCCCCTCATGTTGAGCTCCGCTAGCTCCTACTCTCTCATCCAACGTCCTTCTCTTCCCCCATCCCTTCCTTGAATTAGGGTTCCTTCTCTTGCCCGACCTGCCTCTTCTTCTCCGATTACGCGGAGTTTTCGGAGCTTTGACTCCCATTCTAGACAGTTTAAACTTGTAAGTTTTGAAAAGGAAAATGGAGATTCAGTTTAGGTGAATTCACGTTTGATCGCTAAGACTCTAACAGAACTGGAAGAAATTTTGTTTTATTTTATTTTTAATAAAAGTTTGATTTACTTCGGTTAATACAAAGAAAATAGAGATTTGTTTATGCTTGTATTCTTAGATTGAGCTTCCATTTGATGTGGATTTGTGTTTAATAAACTGTGTGTGAATGTGATGTCAAAATCACTTGTTGCTACTTGTTATGTAGAAGAGGAGAATTTCATGCTTCAGGCGTGAGGATTTTTCTTCAGAAGCATCTAAACCTGAAGCCTTTGAACAAAGTTCTCGAGAGGAATCAGCGAAACCGGAAGTTGACAAGCCTACCAATGTTAAAAAAGATTGGACCTTCGTACTTCGCAAGGTAATTGGTTCTTGCCTCAAAATTCCAACTTCTTCTTGGTGTTATGGATTCTGATGCACAACGTGCTGTACATATGCACTGTGTAACTTCTTTGGCATTGGGTACTGACTAAAGGAGAATTTTTCTATTGTAATATTCCTATCTACTGTTTTTCAGAGTCCTAGGCATTACCATTACTAAATGTGCAATTGTTTTTTTTTTAAATTAAAGATTTCATTTCCTCCTTCCCAGAAATAAGTCATCCTCATATCTCTTCACTTCCTTTTCCAGGTTGCAGATTTTTTGTTTAGGGCTATTGGCACCCGCTGGACTGTACCATGGACAGCAGAAATTGTAACGACCTGGACCCCGTTCCCGCAGGCCCAAGCTGTGCAGTTCCCACCGATGAGCTAGCTAGCTCAGTGGTACTCCTCACTTGTACCACAGGTACTAGTCCCTGAGGTCCTGGGTTCGAGTGGGGGGAAGGCAAAAACCCTCTGCAGGGAGAGGGAAGATCGTGAGTACACGTGTACCGCCCTGCGGGGACCCACGTGGCAGCTGCCCATCAGTGGGAACTGCATGGCTTGGGCCTGCCAGAACGGGGTCCAGGTCGTTACAGAAACTATAGTACAAGTAAGTGTTCTCTTAAGTCACGTAGGATATGGTTTTCTGTAACTAAAGCTTGGTACTGGCGTTCTTAATGAAAAAAAAAAAATCGTCACTTGCAAAGTTGAGTTGTTAACTAAGAAATACATTAAATTTGCTTAACAATAATGTAAGGAACTTAACAATATTGATTCGCTAATTTTGTAAGTTGGGACTATGAGTAATATTATAATTATACTTTTATTGAAAAATAGAATCATATGTATCAACAAATATGAGCGCGGAACTCGTGGTATCACAAAATGTGAATTTGGGCCAATGAAAAATAAGGTTTAGGGTTTAGGGTTATTCAGGTTGACATTTGTGTAATCTTAGGATTAAACAAATTCTGGTTTAAAGAGTAACCTTTTTATGTATGTTTAAAGAGTAATTCAAGTTATTGGATTCTTTATCGATCCACCAGACATCAATTGTGACGACCCCAAACCCGAGCCCGAGCCGTCACGAGACTAGACATATCATTCACTGGGACTTTACGTTTTTTTTTTTCGACTTTTTAAAACTCATGGACATTTAAAGTGGAAGACTTAAAATAAAATAAAATAAATAAATAAACATAAACTAGAAATCATACAGTGGAAGACTTACAGTAGAAATCATACAGTGGAAGACTTACAGTGGATGACAAGGGTGGATGACAGGGGTGGATAACAGGGGGGGATGATATGAACAGGATGACAGGAACGGATGATATGAACAGGAAGACAGGAGCGGATGATATGGACAGGATGACAGGAGCGGATGATATGGACAAAAAGACATGAGCGGATGATATGGATAGGAAGACAGGAGCGGATGATATGGACAGGAAGACAGGCGCGGATGATATGCACAGGAAGACAGGAGCGGATGATATGGACAGGAAGACAAGAGCGGATGATATGCACAGAAAGACAGGAGCGGATGATATGCACGGAAGAAGGAGCGGATGCAGGGAGGGTATATGGACAGGATGACAGCTTTTAACAAGAAGACATATATATAGGAAGCATAAAAACAGAAGGCATAAAAACTTCTAAAACCGATTTCAAAAACACGATTTTGGACAGGATGGAAACATGACAGAAGTTTAAGAAATCAAACTGCATAGATAGCTCTAAAACCAGAGATAATCTATGCACAACCTAAAAGAGAAAGTCCCAAGCAATTCCAGAATATTTCACATTCAACTGTCAAATACAGAGGTTTAAAAACATAAACACCAATACCTATACTTTATCAAAATCCCAACAGAATTCCTAACAGAGACCATACGTTGTTTTAAAATCCCTAAAAACTATGCAGAACTTGACATACATACACCCCACAGGAAATCAGAATATGTCTGGCTGCCACAACCAACCCCCGCAAGCTCGATCCGCCAACAGCAACCTACACATCGACCTGAGGCACCAAGTCCTCATCCACGGGATCCGTACCTACAACAGGGAGTTCAACTATGAGCCTAGAGCTCAATAAGAACATACTAGAATGCAGTGATGCATATGCTATGGATGAACATTTTTAAATACATGAACATTACATTACATTACATTACATTTCACTGGACAGGAAGGTATAAGTGGGAAGAAGAGTTGGCGCAACAGGAGTACATGCCACAACAGGACATAACAGGAGTACATGATAGGATGCCAGTCCTCATCCACACTTAACCATACATTTCATTATAGGTTTTATCTTACTTAACTTCAAACCATGTGCAGAAAACATTTTCATGACTTTCAGAGAAAACGTGTATGCATGAATATTCATAGACTAGGCGACAGAATAATAAGCAGAATGTAAAACAGAACACACTTAACCTGAAAACATAACCTATGGTTTAACTACCCAACAGAAATCCCGACAACATAAAAACCTAGTACCTCCTTATTATAGGGCCTTAAGGGCCAAACCTATAAGTATGAACTTACCTGTGGTCCGTGTGTTGCAGCTTTGATCGTCTCGGTGAGTCTCAAACCTTAACGGAGAAATGGAAGAAAACTCGAGAAGTGAGAAAACAGAAAAAGAAAGAACAGAAACAGAGAAGTCTTTTTCGTAGGAGGAAAGGGAAGAGAGGAAGAGAGGTTGTATGGCTTCCTCAACAAGTTTGGACACTTGGCATCCAACCAATGGTTTCCTCCCACCTACCTTAATTTCTACCTAAACTGCCCCTCCATTGTTTCCTAACAATGGTTTTGTTTATGTTACTCTCAGTTTGGTTTTCCACTAACATCCCAACACATAACCTAATAATTCTGAGCATAAAAAAAAATAAAAACCGTAACACTGAAAAATCTTGGGTGTCACATCAATATTCATGGTAGAAAAAGATTGATCTTTACTCATATAATATTTTCTTATGTGCCTTGGATGTCCGATAGAAATCCTCAATTTAGGTGAAATCCTCAATTTATGATAGGATTATGCATAAATTTCTTTAGTTGTGTCGAGGCAATAATAGATTCTGGTTTATTTTGTTAACACACGATGACGCAATTTGACGATTGAAGATGAATATTTCCAAGTCAAATATATTTGATTGGGGGGGGGGGGGGGTAGAGAATCATTAAAAAGTGGGTGTTTGATTTAGTTCATTGTTGTTTTGGTGCGTCTGGCGTGACGGAAGTAGATTGATTTTTGAGGAGGAATATATTAAGGTAGAGTTCGAACCGTCATTTATGTAACATTCTGTTTTGGTGGAGGGTAGTTATGTACATTTGTCCATCAATATTAGTATATTTTACTACAAATAATAATAATAAATATCTCTCACAGCTGTGAAATGTTGATATCACAATCCCGCTTCAAATTATACATTTTACAGAAAATGCGACTTGATATTTGAACTCCAGTGTCTTTATAATGAAACTGAAACTTTGCTAGTTATTTATAAGTGAAAACTAAATCTATTATTATTATCACGTACAGTAGTTGAGGTATGGAGCGGTTAAACATTATGGAGGTTACATGATTTCTAGGATGTCCATTTCCTTGTTATCTGTTAAACCATAAATGCTCCCAACTCCAGATACATGAGAGGAAGGTTGACCATAGAAAAGGTCAACGCTACAGTAAATGATATGGCGGCTTATGCGGAAGCAAACGCTAATCATATCAATGCCCCAAAGAAAAAGGTTACTCTTTAAACTTATTTCTGATTTTATCAATAGTAGTAGCTCCTTTCATCAATTCATGGCCTTGTCCCTAAACTTGAAAGCAAAAAGGGTTGGGCTATAGAAGATGCTTCCTGATCAATTACCATATGTTGGGAAATAAAGTAAGTAGAAGGGGAGGGAGAGTGAGATATGGTTATGAATATGTTAGGTAACCTATTATGCAGAATTCCCAAAGGTAAAAAACAATAATAGAAACAACGCACACCACCCATAGAGGAATTATAGAGCTTCTGGACTCTCCCACCTTTCCCTCAATATTCTCCTCCCCGTCTCTCTTCCCTACTTCCCCTTATATAATCCAGAAAATAACTAAAATCCTAACAACTCTAACCAATTAATCATCTAATACCCCATATACCCCTACATTTAATAGATAATTAATGTATTACCCTATTATTTCTAACAATACCGGCCGCCTGAAGTTCCACCTTGTCCTCAAGGTGAGATTAAAAATCTTAAATCCTTAGCAGCATGCGTATGCAGTGAGGGTCGAATTTGGGCTAGGCTCACTTGAAGATTTTGGCTCCCAAAATGGATTGGTGACTAGACTGTTAAGCCCAGTTTGTGTGGGCTAGCCCCACTCTTCCCTGGACCAGGTCCAGTTGGTTGAAAGAGGGTTCACTTCTTTTCATCCCTCTAAGCAGCGTCTTCCTCCTCTGCATAAGTCACGGCGTCGCGAATCAAGAGAGAGAGGAAGAGCATGAGAACATCTCGAGTCTGGCCACCGATCCTCTTCACACCGCCTCTCCACGCCAGACCACAAATTGCCGGCTTCGTGTTGCTAGCAGAAGCTGATTTGTGGGTCGTGCTGCGCATGCAGCTGAAGCGCAATGCTGTGACCGCACTGGGCTCGCCAAAAGGGTTCGGACCGGGACTGGCTAAGTGACCGTTGGGGTTGCTGGGCTGGGTCGTTGAATGTCCGATCGGTCCGACTCCTCTCGACAAGTCAATCTTCACCATGACCATCGCCATGTCGCGTTTCAATTTCGGCAGACAGGCAATGCTCTCCTTGATATTGCCTATTTCTTGCAACAGTTCTCCAGCGCTCTGTGAAGGTTTCTTTCCTGCCATTGCCCAGGTAATGTTGCTCTGATACCAATGTTAGGTAACCTATTATGCAGAATTCCCAAAGATAAAAAACAATAACAGAAACAACGCACACCACCCACAGAGGAATTATAGAGCCTCTGGACTCTCCCACCTTTCCCTCAATATTTTCCTCCCCGTCTCTCTTCCCTACTTCCCCTTATATAATCCAGAAAATAACCGAAATCCTAACAACTCTTGTAACGCCCCGAGTCTGCCAGACTCAGTTTCGCTACCCAAAACATTTAACTGAACTAAGAGAAATTACGAGAAATTTTAAATTTTCTCTCAGTGATTATGATTCTATCTTTAATCCTCAACTGTACAGCGGAAAACCCAATAAGTGGAAAACATTAAGACACTTAGCCGAAGAGAATTAGAAACTAAAGGACATCTACCGATCACAAATCGACAAGGCATGGTGCACGCTCCTACCGATTGACACATGCATCCCACGTATTCCATTAAACTTCATTCGGATCATAAGACGACAAGACTTAATACATACTCCTACCGGTAAAAGAAAAACCTGCATCTACCGATTGACACATGCTCATCATGTGACTCATTAAAATTCATCCGATCACAAAATGAAGAGACTTATATCGACTTCTACCGATTGACACATTCACAGCACGTGACTCATTAAACTTCATCCGATCACAAAACGACAAGACTTATATTGACTTCTACCGATTGACACATGCAAAGCCTGTGACTAATTAAACTTCATTCCGTTAGAAGACATCATCCGATGGAAGACTTCATCCGATGGAGACTTCATCCGATAGAAGACTTCATTCGATGGAAGACTTCATCCGATGGAAGACATCATCTGATGGAAGACTTCATCCGATGGAGACTTCATCCGATAGAAGACTTCATCCGATGGAAGACACAATCCGATGGAAAACTTCATCCGATAGACAGAAAACTTTCAGACTTTCATAAACTTTAACATGACTGAATAAACTAACACACAGTTGGATCATAATCTCATTTAAAATACGTATAGCGAGAGAGTCTAACAAAACAGATCATTCTATCATTTCACGATCATTCTCAAACTTAGAAGTTAGTTAGTCAGGTTCCAGTATCCATTGTTTTAAGAAAACATCCTACATAGACCTCAGTATTCATAACCTTACTAACATGATAAAAGTAGTAACCAGGAGTTGAAATCGCCTTCCCAGCCACCAATCTATCACCCTGAGCACCTTTCAGCAACCAGCCTTAATCATCCTCATTAGACTTGAAATCCTCACCTGGTAGTTCTTCACCTACATCATAAGGTTTAAACTATAAGCCTAATGCTTAGTAAGGAATGCAATGCCAACATGTATGCATGAATGCACAAGTTAAAGAAACACATGTTCATGATCTTTTCATGTTCTTGTTCTTGTTCATGTTCATCGTTTTCATCATATGGATTAAGGGAGGATTTGTGCCGAAAGGGGGTTGACAGTGAGAGTGTACATAGTCCCTTACGGGTCGTATTCATAGTCCTCCTTTTGGACAGTGACATATGCCAAACCGCCCCCAACCCTCTCTTAATCCTTGTTGCATAAGTTTCATATTCATATCTTGTTCATGGGAGAAATCATGCACTTAAAACATTTTCATATGCTTGGGAAAACATTCATGATGCATGAGCGTGAGTAATCTTTGTTCATCAGACTACTGAACAAGCCACTCATTCATCAAAGGATCATAACATCAACTTGAGTACCATAACTAAACAGACAATAGCACAGAAAATCTTTAAACCTTATAGACAACTTTTACCTAGTACCCTTGTGATGTAGGGCCTTAATGGCCGGAAATCTTACTCACTCACTTACCTGGTTTCCTTAGCAACTTGAGCACTTCTCTTCAAACTTCTTCACCTAGAAACATTTCACGTTACAGTGTTAAATCAAAACCTAATTAAAAGTCATCCTAGTATCTAACATAAATATTTCTAATCTTCCTAGTCGAGCGCTTAGTGTGTACAGACTAAACTTCCAGAACCTAATAACCCGATTAAGTATAACAACTAAACAGGGTCTGTTATCTAAATGTCCAGAATCGAATCGGAAATACCATTACTAAACACAGATCATGATTGTCACTACCATTACTCTGTTAGTGAAGAATCCGAAACCTCAATTTCTAGCTGAAGACAAAGCTCTAAATAACTATCCAGTAACTACATTGTCTAAATCTTACCTAGAACGTGGATTGTAGAAAGTGGAGGCTGAAGTACTGGTTGCCGGCGAAGAAATAGCTGGCAGAGAGGGAGCTCTGGAAGGAAGGGAATCGCCGAGAGAGGAAATGTCGGCTACAGTGAGGTTTTAATGAGGTTTAAGAATTCTCATAACCTATTTATACCAATAAAATCCACCTTAATTACAAACTTGCCACCCAACCTAGTTTCACTTAACTTGAAATAAATAAGCCTTGGTATTAAATTTAAAATCATAAAGGTCAATAAAAAGGGTGACAATTAAAATGGTTAAGAAAATCACCTGGCCGAAATTGTCGGGTGTTACATCCACCCCTCCTTAAACAAAATTTTCGTCATCAAAAATTGATCAAACAAGGAGCTCTGGATATTTGTCCAACATGTCCTGTTGTCGCTCCCAAGTGGCTTCTTCAATGCAATTGCAACCTATAAGCGGTTTTAACAATCCTTGTCAAGACAGGGAAGGGACCAATAAATCGTGGACTAAGTTTTCCCTTCTTGCCAAATCTGAAAACTCCCTTAAACGGTGAAATCTTTAAGAAAACTTCATCTCCAACAGTAAATTCAAGATCTCTCCTTCTTTGGTCCGCATAACTCTTCTGTCGGCTTTGTGCAGTCATCATTTTTTTCCTAATTATGGCAATCTTGTCTGACATCTGTTGTAAAATTTCATAGCCTAGAAGTTTTGCTTCGCCAACTTCATCCCAGTATAAGGGTGATCTACATTTCCTACCATACAGTGCCTCGTAAGGTGCCATACCGATAGTGGACTGGTAACTATTGTTGTAGGAGAATTCCACTAGGCAGGTATCGATTCCAAGATGTCTAAAAATTCAGCACACACGCCCTTAACATATCCTCAAGTGTCTTGAATTGTCCTTTCTGATTGGTCATCTGTCTGAGGATGAAAAGTAGTGCTGAAAGATAACTTTGTATCAAGCGTGCCTTGAAGACTTTGCCAAAACCTCGAGGTGAACCTGGGATCACGATCGGAGACAATGGATATAGGAATCCCATGCAATCTGAAAATTTCCAGAACATACAGATTAGCAAGCTGGTCCATCGTATAAGTCGTCTTTACAGGTAGAAAGTGAGCTGATTTCGTCATTTTGTCAATTATGACCCAAATGCTATCATGACCTTTAGTTGTCTTAGGTAATCCTACAACAAAATCTATGGCAATGTTTTCCCCCTTCCATTCGGGGATCGGTAAGGGTTGAAGGGTACCTCCTGGACGTTAATGTTTTGCTTTAACTTGTTGGCATACCAAACACGACTCCACATACTTGGCAACATCCCTCTTCAAACACGGCCACCAATAGAGTAACTTCAAGTCCCGATACATCTTGGTGCTGCCAGGATGTATAGGAAAGGGAGACGAGTGCACCTCGGCCAAGATCAACTTACGTAATTCCTCGTCACTTGGAATGTACCAACGATTCCTAAATTTCAAAATACTATCATTGGAGAGACTGAACTCAGAAGAGGCGTCCTTCAACTTACATATCATGCTACTATTTTCCTTTGAATCCTTTTGTTATGCCTCCTTGATCCTATCCATGATGGTTGGTCTAATAGAAATCTCGGCAAGTAGGGCTGACAGTTCAGAAACCATTTCCAACTCAAACTTCTGTACTTCTGTCCTTAAAGGTATAGACATGGTTGACACCACGGGCTGCATTGTCGTCGACATCCTACTTAAGGCATCAGCTACAACATTAGCCTTACCCGGGTGATACTTTGATGTGCCTACGATTCCTAACCGTCAAGCACAAGCCAATGAAAAGGGTTACTTAAAGCTTGAAATTTTAAAGAGGGAATTTGTCTTCCCTTCATCAATTGTGTAACCAAACTAAGTGCATAATTTTTAGTTTAACTTTAATTTGGCAAACATTGGCCTTTTATGTAATTTGGGCAAACATTTAGTCCTTATATTTAGTCATGCATAATTAGGCATTTAAGGGTAGATTGTGTGGTTAAGATTAGTTGGTGGCATAGGAGTTTGGTAAATCCATAGAGCCTTAAGAGCAACAAGCCCATGAACAAAGAGGAAATTGGGCCATCAATTTAGCTATGAGAAGGTGGGTCTACAAGGAGAAAGCCCACTTAATCTCACATGAAGCAGCCCAGCCCAGCCCAATTAACAAATCTGACATGAAGCAGCACAGCACAGCCCAATTAACAATCGGATTGCAGCTTGCTCCTCAATCAACGACGAAGCCCAGCGAGCATTCAGCAACCGAGCAGCGATCTTCAGACGATCGCACAGCGAGCGACCACGAGCTTCAGAAATCGACGGTGATCACTCCGCGAGCGCACAGATTGCCCACCTGGACGAGCTGACCAGTCGAAGCCCTTCCTTGCTCCAAGCAAGCAGCCTCGTCAGCTTTGAGTTCCCATTTCGCGAATACCTGGCAGAAGCCTTCCAACGGCTAGTTCCTCCTCTGGGTATCTCCAAACCTAGCCACCTTAGGTATTTAAGCATCGCTTTTGGTGTTTGTATAACAACTTTTTTTTGATCAATATAAACCTATTTTCCCTCTCTGAAAATCCAGAAGGATTTCTGGTTGCCGTCAAGGTAAGCCACGGCGGTTCTGCCGTGAGGAGTGTGCCTCCATTGATCATCAGTCTTACGGTGGCTGTGATCTCTTATCTTCCCTCCCTCTCTGTTATCGGAGTTTCAAAGGCTGAGGATGTTAACCGGGCCCAGCAGTTGTTGCCTTTCCTCGGGAAGGCATGCACCGAGAAGCATAACATAAGATAGCTTCTCGGTCAGCCAAGGGTTTTCCACATTCCATTTCTCCTCCATTTTATTTTGTTCTGTTTTCCTCCCGTTTTTCTGTCAAGTGGTATCAAAGCCGAACCTGGCTTTGTGTTGTTTTCATTTCTGTTATTTGTGTTTCTCTATTTTCTGGTTGTGTCCACGATAATATTTAGCATGTTAACTAGTCATATGATTCTGGTTAAATATAAAGGATAATTATCGTGATATTCAGTTTAGTGTTTAGGATGTTTCCCTTCTTTTATTTCTCTGATTTTCTGTGTCTGAATCGATAGGTTGCATGTGTAGTTGTCATGATGATCTGTTTAGTTTTCTTCATTGTTTAATCTGTGTTTTAACTGTTGGTGTTGATTTCCTGTTCTGTGTCTTGTTCGGTTTTCTTTTGTTGGGTTTTGAAGTTTGCTGGTTGAAACTGTAGTTAAAATATAAAACAGAACCATCATTTGTGCTGCTTAGTATTAATGCAAATCCAATAATCTGTTTGCTGCTGATTATTATTCGATTTATCACTAAGTTGTAGGTTTGTTTTCTAACATTTTCTGCTGATAAGGAAACTGAAAATTTACTGGCATTACCTGTTTGAAATCATTTACAGCAAGTATTTTGCGTGCCGAAGTTTGAGATGTGAGACAGGATCATAATTGTGTTACTGTTGATAAAAAAAAAAAAAATCTGATATATTTTGCTGCTGATTCTCTCGGTTTATCACTGAGCTGTTTAGTTGTTGGGTGTTTTGTTTCCTTTCTGGTTTTATTGTTCTGTTTAATTTAGTAGTATAGATCGCTAAAAAAAAAAAAAAAAAAAAAAAAAAGACCAGAATCTGCTGTTATAAACTTGCTGTTTTCTAAAGGAAGTTTGCAAACTGTTTGTTGAATAGACTAGCCGAGAAGTGCTAGCTGGAAGCCTAAAAATTTTCTTAAGTTGTTTAGCTGTTTTCCACTGCTCTGTTTGTTCTTTATAAAAACTGTTTTGTTCTTTGTTTTGTATTGTCCATTAAGTTTCTTCGGAATTAATGATCTTTTGTGGTAGTAATTTGTTTGAATGATAAGCTGAGTTAGTTGCTACAAAGTAATTTTCTTTTTTGGCCAAACAAATTCTGTTTCACAAAATAATTGTTTAAGAATGTTTAAGTGTGCTGTTCTTCATTTCCACAGCAGAGTATGTTGAATTGTTGGTGTTTACTGCTATTGTTACATGTTTAGGAGTTGAATTTGCTTAAATCTCTATTTCAGTTTGCTGTAGTTTTCTGCAGCAGATTATTCCTTCTTTCTGTGTGTCTTTGCAGCTTGTTCTGCCCGTTTGAGAGTCAATAATCACCAAGGATTATGCTGAGTTTCATTTGCCGAAATTTGACAGCATGACTATTTACATTTCCAACCCATTTTGCTGTTGAATTGCTCTATCTTCTCTGGATTTCTTGCTGGGTTTGTCTGCTGTATTACTATCGCTGTCAGGTTCTTAATTTACTGCTGTTCTGCATTATCATTGCTACTAATCTATTTCCAGCATGAAATATTCACTTGAACATATTTAGCAAGTCTGATTATCAATTGTCTAATGTTACAATCTGACCATGTTTAATGATGAAATCTGAAATATTTTACTGCTGGTTCTCTTTGGTTTATCACTTGCTGAATTGCTTACTTAATTCATATATTGTTCTGTTATCTGTTAAGCAGCAGCATATATGAAATTAGACTTTTGTTGACTGCAAACCTTGCTGTTTCTATTTACTGAATTTCATACAGAACTGGTTGGCAAAATTCTGAAAATCTGTTGCTCTATTTACTGTATATCTAGTTCATATTTGGGTTGTTTAAAATCCTGTTTTTGTGCTGAATTGATAAACATTTGGGTGATCTTAATGTGCTGAATCCTAGTTTACTGCTTGAAGAAATTGCTGAATCTTGGCTGCTGAATTTTGCTGTTTGGAAGTATAAATTCTGCTCTGTTGATTATCTTTTCTCTCTGGTGATCATTCTCTGTTATCATCTGCATGCCGTATTTCAAATATCCAAAATTATTAGCATGCTAGTTTGCTTTTATCTTCATTAAACACCTGAATAGCATCATTTAAATTTGCAGGAATACTTTCATTATAAGTGTTGTTCTATTCGATTAAACTAAATTATCCACGTCGCATGAACTTCTATTCTACATCATTTGAATCAAATTGCTTCTGTTTAGTAATCAATTATTAAGGATTAGTATGCCTTGTTGTTGTCCCCAGCTTTTATTGTGTATTTGTTTGGTGATTAAGCTGAGTTGGTGCATTGCAAAACAGAGTTTATTTTATTTTTTATGAAGGCACCTTCTGGTTCCACTTTCTGCTTCACTGAATAGTTGCCAATTTGCATTTGGGTTGTTTAAAATCCGTTTTTGTGCTGAATTGATAAACATTTGGGTGATCTTAATGTGCTGAATCCTAGTTTACTGCTTGAAGAAATTGCTGAATCTTGGCTGCTGAATTTTGCTGTTTGGAAGTATAAATTCTGCTCTGTTGATTATCTTTTCTCTCTGGTGATCATTCTCTGTTATCATCTGCATGCACGTATTTCAAATATCCAAAATTATTAGCATGCTAGTTTGCTTTTATCTTCATTAAACACCTGAATAGCATCATTTAAATTTGCAGGAATACTTATTGCATTTGTTTGATTGTACCCAGCTGTTATTGTGGTATTTGTTTGGTGATTAAGCTGAGTTGGTGCATTGCAAAACAGAGTTTATTTTATTTTTTATTGAAGGCACCTTCTGGTTCCACTTTCTGCTTCACTGAATAGTTGCCAATTTGCATTTGTGTTGTTTCTCTGCTTTCCAAAATCTGAACTGTCTTTTCTCTTGTTATTGATTGATCAGATTGTTGGTATTATTTTTGTTGGGCTGATAAGCTAGATTGTTGCTGCAAGTTGATAATCAGGTTTGGGTATTAATTTGTTTTGTTGTTGTAGCCGAGTATTGCTGTTATATTTTGCTGGTGAAATATTTTCTGCTCTGTTGCACTCCTCCGCTTCCTGTCTCTTAATTGTGTTGGTTGTTTATCAAAAATGGTTAGACAAAATCATTTCAATTGTGAACAAATTGATCCTGAGTTTGATTGTCAATCAACAAATAAATTTGTTGCAAATTATTTCCGAACCGAAAGATTATGGGTTAAAAACTATGTACTTTTTCTTGAAGAAAACATTGAATGGTTAATTAAATGGTTTCCTAATTTGTACCATGAGTATATGCATTTTTTAGAATTAGAAAATGCCATGAATGATAGTTTTAAGGAACAAGATGTTAAAAGTGTATTGTTGGAAGATGTTTTTGATGAATCACCACTTCTGAATTTATTTTGTGAAAATTTCTATAATTTATATGAATTGGAATTTGTTGATGAATTAGTTTGTGTGGAAGAACTAACTAATTGCAATAAAGTTGTGGAAGAATTTCCTCCCCAAAAGGAAGAACTTCATTGCTTGGGTGAAATGTTTTCTGCCATACAAAATCGAATAGCTCATGAGGTTATCATGTGGTATAACCCATTTTATGAAGACCCTAGGAAAGAAATTTTAGTTGAAGACTTTGTTGAGTTGCCCATAGCTAAAGAGGAACCCCTCCAACTTGTGGCTAAAGGTATGTCGGATCTCCAAACCCGACAAGGCACAACCATGGTAAGCACTATAAACCCAAGGTGTGTACCTTTAGATACTTTAATTTCTTGGTTGTTTAAAATTGGATGGCTTGAAAGTTATTTGGATAAGAGTGCTAATTTATCTTGGTTGCTTAACATTAATGAGCATATTAATCTTTTTGACTTGTTTGAAAATAGAGTTTCTATTGTGTCATCTCTTGATTTTTCAAATTGCCTTAGTAAGAAAAATTATGATTTATTGCACTTTATGAGAATGAATCTTTCGTGCATCAACAATATGTGGTATCATTTTAAAAGGTTCCTAAAATTTGTTTTACCTTTTTGTGGTATGGGACTTATTATTGAAGTTAAACTTTTTGAGTTCATAACCACCTATTTTGGGAAGAATAGTGAATTTAAAGACTTGATTGAAGCTTATTTGTACATTTTCGTAGGGAAGAATTTGTTATGTTGGTTTGGCATTGATAATGAATATTTTACTTTTCGATTTATTGGTGATAACTTGTTAACCGAACTTGATTCATATGTTGTAGAAAATGAGTATTTTTCTGTTTTGAGTACTAAAATTAAAGAAAATTTTTGGAGAACCTCATGGTTTCCCAAACCTCTAACGGAAGATGCCAGCCAAGGGGCCACAGGTGAGCCAATTATTATGACTAATACAAGGTATGTATCTCTTGACCATCTACTTGATTGGTTATTTAAAATTAATTGGATGGAAAATTATTTTGATAGTGCATTAAAGGTTCCTCATATTTTGAATAATGGTTGGGATAACTATATAAATTTGGATCTTTCTTGCAATCATCTTCCCTTGCGACATTCCTCTAGTTTCGTAAAGATTATTCCCTGCTTAAATGACATGAGGCTATTGGATAAATTTAGAATCATTGAGATAGAGAATTATGACGATAATGATGTTGTTTGGATTACTTGGGAGTTTATTTTTGACGAATCCATACTTGACTCACCCATGTTCCGTAAGTTTCACTTGCCAAGCTATGACTCTTATTTTATCTCTCGGAATGTTTTATCTAATCACTTAATCACTTGGTTACTTAGGATTGGATGGTTAGATGATTATTTTATTCGTGTTATTACTTTGGATGTTTGTGATCAAGCTCTTCTTATTTTTGCTAATATTAGATGCAATTTTAAATGTCATTTATCGAAGCATGATTATGAAATTATGAAAAGAACTAGGAAGAGAAATGTTTTTTATATCATTTTGTTATTAATGTGGATTGAATATTATTGGTGGTTAAAGGGCTTACAATTATTTGCATTGATGAATGTTTACTTTTTAACTCTTTTTAAATTCAAAATAGTTAGTTCTAATTTTGAAGAAAACCTACTTCGGGCGGACCAACCATTAGATTTGAGGTCAAATCTTCATTCACCCGGAGAGGATGATGTGCCTACGATTCCTAACCGTCAAGCACAAGCCAATGAAAAGGGTTACTTAAAGCTTGAAATTTTAAAGAGGGAATTTGTCTTCCCTTCAT
The DNA here is from genome assembly GCA_022432975.1 of Begonia masoniana. Taxonomy (NCBI): domain Eukaryota; kingdom Viridiplantae; phylum Streptophyta; class Magnoliopsida; order Cucurbitales; family Begoniaceae; genus Begonia; species Begonia masoniana. Next base: position 17,208,028 of record CM039507.1, read on the forward strand.
CAGTTGTGTAACCAAACTAAGTGCATAATTTTTAGTTTAACTTTAATTTGGCAAACATTGGCCTTTTATGTAATTTGGGCAAACATTTAGTCCTTATATTTAGTCATGCATAATTAGGCATTTAAGGGTAGATTGTGTGGTTAAGATTAGTTGGTGGCATAGGAGTTTGGTAAATCCATAGAGCCTTAAGAGCAACAAGCCCATGAACAAAGAGGAAATTGGGCCATCAATTTAGCTATGAGAAGGTGGGTCTACAAGGAGAAAGCCCACTTAATCTCACATGAAGCAGCCCAGCCCAGCCCAATTAACAAATCTGACATGAAGCAGCACAGCACAGCCCAATTAACAATCGGATTGCAGCTTGCTCCTCAATCAACGACGAAGCCCAGCGAGCATTCAGCAACCGAGCAGCGATCTTCAGACGATCGCACAGCGAGCGACCACGAGCTTCAGAAATCGACGGTGATCACTCCGCGAGCGCACAGATTGCCCACCTGGACGAGCTGACCAGTCGAAGCCCTTCCTTGCTCCAAGCAAGCAGCCTCGTCAGCTTTGAGTTCCCATTTCGCGAATACCTGGCAGAAGCCTTCCAACGGCTAGTTCCTCCTCTGGGTATCTCCAAACCTAGCCACCTTAGGTATTTAAGCATCGCTTTTGGTGTTTGTATAACAACTTTTTTTTGATCAATATAAACCTATTTTCCCTCTCTGAAAATCCAGAAGGATTTCTGGTTGCCGTCAAGGTAAGCCACGGCGGTTCTGCCGTGAGGAGTGTGCCTCCATTGATCATCAGTCTTACGGTGGCTGTGATCTCTTATCTTCCCTCCCTCTCTGTTATCGGAGTTTCAAAGGCTGAGGATGTTAACCGGGCCCAGCAGTTGTTGCCTTTCCTCGGGAAGGCATGCACCGAGAAGCATAACATAAGATAGCTTCTCGGTCAGCCAAGGGTTTTCCACATTCCATTTCTCCTCCATTTTATTTTGTTCTGTTTTCCTCCCCGTTTTTCTGTCATACTTAATTTCAAAATCATAATCCTTAACAAACTCTAACCAACGTCTTTGTCTCATGTTCAACTCATTTTGGGTAAAGAGGTACTTCAGGCTTTTATGGTCAGAAAACACTTCACACTGTTGACCATACAAATAGTGTCTCCAAATCTTTAATGCAAAAACAACTGCGGCTAATTCCAAATCATGAGTGGGGTAATTCTGTTCATAACTCTTCAGTTGCCTGGAGGCATACGCTACAACCTTGCCCTCTTACATGAAAACACACCCCAGTCCCACTTTAGATGCGTCACAATAAACACTAAATCTTCCTTCTTCAGTTGGGAGTGTCAAGAGAGGAGCCGTAGTCAACTTCATTTTTAGTGTTTGGAAGCTATCTTCACAACCTTTAGACCAAGAGTATTTGGTGTCTTTCTTTGTCAAACTAGTTGAAGGCTTAGCTATCATAGAGAATCCCTTAATGAACTTCCTATAATAACCTGCAAGATCAAGGAAACTACGGACCTCGCTGGCATTCCTTGGCTGTGGCCAGTCCTTAACCGCCTGAATCTTGGTTGGATCTAGGGATATGCCCTCAGCAGAGATGACATGACCTAAAAAGTTGACCTTATCTAACCAGAACTCACATTTGGACAACTTGGCATAGAGTTGTTGCTGTTCTAATGTCATCAAAACTATTCTTAAGTGTTTTTCATGGTCAGCTTTAGTCCGTGAATATATTAAGATATCATCAATAAACACAATCACAAACTTATCAAAGTACTCACGAAACACTCGTTTCATCAAGTCCATAAAGGCTGCAGGTGCATTTGTCAGTCCAAACGACATCACAAGAAATTTATATTGTCCATAGCGGGTTCTGAAGGCTGTCTTTGGTATATCCCCCTCCTTAACCTTCAGTTCGTAGTAACCTGAACGTAAGTCGATCTTTGAAAACACTTTGGCTCCTTGAAGTTGGTCAAACAAATCGTCGATACGGGGCAAGGGATATCTATTCTTGATTGTCAACTTGTTTAACTCTCGGTAATCTAGCACATTCTAAGAGAACCATCTTTCTTCTTAACGAATAGGACAGGTGCACCCTAGGGAGAACAGCTGGGGCGAATAAATCCCTTGTCTACTAATTCCTGTAGTTGGACCTTCAATTCCTTCAACTCAACAGGTGTCATACGGTAGGGGTTCTGATGGGAATCGAGGTGCCAACCGTGACACTCGAATCACATTTGCGGAAGCTAAACACAGAGGAGAAGATAAACAGAAAATGGCGTGAAGTGATGTGAAGTGAATTACCTGTGGGAAGGTAACCCACCTGTGGCTCGTCCTCGGAGAGGGACGAGGGAGCTTCTAGAATGACGAAGGGGCCATTTGCCGCGGCCGTTTGGCAACCTGAGCACCTCACGGGAATGAAGACGCCTCCACGAAGAAGTCTTCCAGCAAATGGAGAAAAGCCCAGCGTGCACTGAGAAACAGCTTCTGTTTCTACCTCAGATAGCACCAATGAATGGAGGTGAAGAATCCTTAACCGGCTTGGAAGGCAACTTGAGGCACCTTCCAGAGATAGCTCCTTCAGCGACGAAGGCATGCCGCGGCCACGGACTTGGGTATCCATCCGCCTCTGTGTTCCACCCTACTGGAACGGCTTCGAGGTGAGGATGGCGGAATCGAGCCACCAATACCCAGAACTTGATGGTCGTAAAACGGGATCCACCCTCCCGGGGGAGTGGCCGTGAAGAACTACGCCGATCACTTCGGCAAATTGAAGAAACTTCAATCCAATTTTCCAAATATTTGATGTTCAAAAACTACTTACAAATGATTCAGAAACGCTTCTTTATAGCCTCTGAAAATCGAGGGTTACAGAAGGAAAGAAAACGACAAAAGGAGAAAGCGAGAAAGGCTCGAAAGAGCCGTTGGAGCGTCGGCCAAAGAAATGGCCGTTGGTGATGCGGCGTATGGTCGCTTGTCTTCAGTCGAAGGCTTTCTTCAAATGGCATCCTTCAGCCAAAGGCCCGAAGCACTTTTCTTGTGGGCTTCTAATTGGATTGGAATGAGGCTTCCTTAAATGGAATTTTCTTATGTTGCATTGGCTTCTTTCTTCCTCTTGGGTTTATTTGCTTCTTTAATTATGGCTTCTATTTGTGGGCTTGCTCTTAGGCTTTGAGTGGGCCAACTCCTCTTTATGAACCAAGCTACATAGAAATATTTTCCTACAAAACTCAAGAACCAATTAGTAGATAAAATAATTAAAATAAGTACCTTGGTTCGTGTTCGGAATCGGAGCCGTGGGCATATCAGGTTCTTAGGCACAAGTAAAGCCTCGGGATATGTATCGATTACAAACTCGATTTCCCTATCCGGTGGTAGCCCAGGCAAGTCATCCAAAAATGCTTTTGGAAACTCCCGGACTATAGGAATATCCTGAAGTTCTGCCTTACTCTTTTCTCAGACATCAATTATACTAGCTAGATAACTCTCACACCACCTTTCAGCAACCGTTGAGTCTTTAGTGAGGATATAACCGGTATTTTACTTATTTTTGGAATAGCTTGGAAGGAATACCGATCTCCGTTTGGGGGTAAGAACTCAACCAATCCATACCTACAACTTATCGTGGCATAATGTCTGCATAGCCAATCTATTCCTAGTATAACTTCATATCCCTTCGTGTCAATTACGATCAGTTCAACGTATAACTTCTTATTTCCTACTGACACAACATCACCTTTTATTATCCGTTCGGAATGTAAAGACTTCTCCGATGGTAACATGACACTAAATGACCTGTTGGTTGGCAAAGAGTTCTAATTTATGCTTAAATACAAACAAGGTTGATACAAACGAGTGAGTGGCTCCCGTATCTATAAGTGTATAAGCAGAAATACCACAGATCATAATTGTACCTGTTATGACCGTATGTTGCACTGCATCCTTGTCTTCCATTAAAGCATAGACTCTTGGCGCTACTCTTGCTCGGTTAGGGTTTGGCGGCATGGGGCAATCTCTGACTATGTGTCCAACCTTATCACATCTATAACAACGGCCATAATGCAACTTGCACTAGCCAGGGTGGTTCTTCTAATAGGTGGGGCATAGGGGAGCTTGAGGTCGCTTTCCTTTTCCTTGGTCATCATTCTGGTTGAAAGGTCTCTTCATACCTCTCTGTTGTTGTTGTAGGTCCCCTGCTCTGTTGTGGCCGCAAACCTTTGTTCTGTCGTGGTGGTGGCTGAGTATCCTTGATGAACTTCCTTGGTGGTTCACGTTGTCCTTGTACTGTTAACTCAACTTCCTCCAACTCCTAAGCCTTAGCAGCCACTTCGGAATAAGGTATGTTATGGATCCCTGCAGTCTTTACTCCCTGGAAGAGGCTTGGCTTCAATCCATGGACAAACTGGTGGATCTTATCTTCCTCATCATCCACCAAACGGGGTGCAAACCTGGACAAGGCCTCAAACTTACAGATGTAGTCAGCCACAGAACCGGTTTGGCGTAGCTGCATAAACTCCATCTTTTTGCTGGCCCGAACCGCTCGGCTAAAATACTTGTCATAAAAGGTCGTCTTGAACCACGCCCAACTCATAGTTTCCGCATTTGTAGTGCTCTGAATTGAATCCAACCAATGCCTTGCACCCAATGCAAGATGAAAAACAGCACATGTGACCTTGTCCCCTTTATCAACCTTGGCATACTTGAACAAGTCCTCAACTGTCCGAATCCACTCCTCACCATAAATAGGATCCGAAACTTGACCATTGAATACAGGAGGTCGAAGGCGGTGAAAACGCTCGCTTCCATTGTCGTGAGTTGTATTTGAGCTAGAATTCTCTTGCTCATCCCTAGCAGTCACCCACTGCTCAATTTGGCGGGACTGTCGAATAACCAACTCGGTTAACTGAGCGATGGTGTTACTATCCTCATTCCTCTCCCTTTTTTGACCTCTCACCATTTTGAGATTCCTAAACAAGTAATCATAAACACATCTTAACGTAATGACATTACTAAAATCGTAAATACTTACAGTTGCTGGAGTGTACTCAGGTGGCAGTCAATGCTGGAAGACAGTCTACAGAATCGATTTTAGAACCCGATTTTTGCTTTGATACCATTTGTAACAACCCCTTATCCCAGCAACATATTGTCCGCTCTGGGGATTGGGCCGCAGCCCAATATCCTCCCCTCACGGCTTTGTTTGGCGAGAACTTCCCAGAAGGTCACCCAACCTGGAATTGCTCTCCCCGAAGCAGTTTTAACTTCGGAATTCTTATGGGATCCGTTGCCAATCGTGCTCCAAAACGCGCCTTGCTATGTTGGGAGGGTCTCTTTACATATGTTTCATTTCCACATACTTCCCCAAGCGATGTGGGATTGTGACGACCCCCTTTTTACGACCTGTCACCTTCCTGTTCGCCTTCGCGGACGTACCGCCATCCGGGTTCCGGTTCGTGCAGCCATCGTACACATACTTGCACATTCGGGTCATCACAATCACCCCCTCTCGGGGCCAACGTCCTCGTTGGCCACATTTCTGATTGGATATAGGCTTTGATACTATAATTGTAATGCCCCGAGTCTGCTAGACCCGGTTTCGCTACCCAAAACATTGAACTGAACTAAGAGAAATTACGAGAAATTTTAAATTTTCTCTCAGAGATTATGATTCTATCTTTAATCCTCAACTGTAAAGCGGAAAACCCAATAAGTAGAAAACGTTAAGACACTTAGCCGAAGAGAATTGGAAACTCAAGGACATCTACCGATCACAAAATGACAAGGCATGGTGCACGCTTCTACCGATTGACACATGCATCCCACGTATTCCATTAAACTTCATTCCGATCATAAGACGACAAGACTTAATACATACTCCTACCAGTAATAGAAAAACCTATATCTACCGATTGACACATGCTCGTCACGTGACTCATTAAACTTCATCTGATCACAAAAGGACAAGACTTATATCAACTTCTACCGATTGACACATGCACAACACGTGACTCATTAAACTTTATTCCGTTAGAAGACATCATCTGATGCAAGACTTCATCCGATGGAGACTTCATCCGATAGAAGACTTTATCCGATGGAAGACTTCATCCGATGGAAGACACAATCCGATGGAAGACTTCATCAGATAGACAGGAAACTTTCAAATTTTCATAAACTTTAACATGACTGAATAAACTAACACACAGTTGGACCATAATCTCATTTAGAATACGTGTAGCGAGAGACTCTAACAAAACAGATCATTCTATCATATCCTGATCATTCTCAAACTCAGAAGTTAGTCAGTCAGGTTTCAGTATCTATTGTTTTAAGAAAACATCCTACATAGACCTCAGTATTCACAACCTTACTAACATGATAAAAGTAGTAACCAAAAGTTGAAATCGCCTTCCTAGCCACCAATCTGTCACCCTGAGCACCTTTCAGCAACCAGCCTTAATCATCCTCATTAGACTTGAAATCCTCACTTGGTAGTTCTTCACCTACATCATAAGGTTTAAACTATAAGCCTAATGCTTAGTAAGGAATGCAATGCTAACATGTATGCATGAATGCACAAGTTAAAGAAACACATGTTCATGATCTTTTCGTGTTCTTGTTCTTGTTCATGTTCATCGTTTTCATCATATGGATTAAGGGAGGATTTGTGCCGAAAAAGGGGTTGACAGTGAGAGTGTACATAGTCCCTTGCGGGTCGTATTCATGGTCTTCCTTTTGGACAATGACATACGTCAAACCGCCCCCAACCATCTCTTAATCCTTGTTGCATAAGTTTCATATTCATATCTTGTTCATGGGAGAAATCATGCACTTAAAACATTTTCATATGCTTGGGAAAACATTCATGATGCATGAGCGTGAGTAATCTTTGTTCATCAGACTACTGAACAAGTCACTCATTCATCAAAGGATCATAACATCAACTTGAGTACCATAACTAATTAGACAATAGCACAGAAAATCTTTAAACCTCATAGACAACTTTTACCTAGTACCCTTGTGATGTAGGGCCTTAATGGCCAGAAATCTTACTCACTCACTTACCTGGTTTCCTTAGCAACTTGAGCACTTCTCTTCAAACTTCTGCACCTAGAAACATTTCATGTTACAGTGTTAAATCAAAACCTAATTAAAAGTCATCCTAGTATCTAACATAAATATTTCTAATCTTCCTAGTCGAGTGCCTAGTGTGTACAGATTAAACTTCCAGAACCTAATAACCAGATTAAGTCTAACAACTAAACATGGTCTGTTATCTAAATGTCCAGAATCGAATCGGAAATGCCATTACTAAACACAGATCATGATTGCCACTACCATTACTCTGTTAGTGAAGATTCCGAAACCTCAAGTTTTAGCTGAAGACAAAGCTCTAAATAACTACCCAGTAACTTCATTGTCTAAATCTTACCTAGAACGTGGATTGTCGAAGTGGAGGCTGAAGTACTGGTCGCCGACGAAGGAATAGCTGGCAGAGAGGGAGCTCTGGAAGGAAGGGAATCACCGAGAGAGGAAATGTCGGCTACAGTGAGGTTTTAATGAGTTTTAAGAATTTTCATAACCTATTTATACCAATAAAATCCATCTTAATTACAAATATGCCACCCAACCTAGTTTCACTCAACTTGAAATAAATAAGCCTTGGCATTAAATTTAAAATCATAAAGGTCAATAAAAAGGGTGACAATTAAAATGGTTAAGAAAATCACCTGGCCGAAATTGTCGGGTGTTATAACTCTAACAAATTAATCATCTAATACCCCATATACCCCTACATTTAATAGATAATTAACGTATTACATTATTATTCCTAACAGAATATTGATGAATTGTTATCCTAGTTATTTAGATTTTCCGAGTGAGTCACTCCAATAGTAATATCATAGATAGTGTGACAATATAATTCAAATATAAACTGTGCAATAATGTAGCACACATGATATGAAAGAAGTTTTAACTAAATATAAAAATGTACTAAAATAGAAACAATGTCCGACCAAAAGAAAAATATTCTCAAGAAAATAAATAATTGAAATATAAATGAAAAGCCGATCACAGTCGTACGTCAGCTGTCCCAATTCGTCTTGACTAAGATCTGAAATGAGAAGTCAATTTTGGATGAGTAGACTAAACTCAATAAGAATTCTAAATTATGTATTTATTATTTAAAAAAAAAATGTAAGGGTGGATGCAATTCTAGTTAGACCACACTTCTCTCTGTTCTCACAGGTCAATTTGATATAACTAGAATACGGTTGAATACGGTTTAGAGGGAACGGTAACCAGAGTCCAGAGAGTTGATAAAAGTATAATATTTAAGTGATCCTAAAGTTTAGAAACTTTTCAAAGCTGTTATTATGAGAGGGAAGAAGAGGAAGAGGGCTAGAATGCAATCCATTAGGAGGGATGATGTAATCAAAGGAGCAACCAAAGACAATCAAGAAGCAATAGGGAGCCAAGATCCATTGATGAACATAGGAGGACCAATGTCGAGATAAAGATCAACGAAAATAAACAAAAGACTACAAATTTTAATCAAAGACATCCAAGAAAAGGAATCATCACAAGATATGCAACGGGCCATGATATTACTAAGTGTTGATGAAGAAGCAAGGATTAAAAAGAAGCCCAAAACGAAGCCCAAAACATAAGAGATGTCTAAAAAATAAAGACTTCCCACATGGTTACCCAATATGGCATTACTCTAACCCAAGAGTTTTTAACTTCAAAGTTTTTACAAGTGCCACACCATTAAGTTAGGCCCACAAGTTGAATTAAACTTAGGACTCATGCTACTTAAACCTAATTTCCGCGGCCACCATCCACTTGCACCAATTTCCAAATCACAATTTAAATTTTTCTTATTTTTAGAAACTTTTCTATTGTCTAATTAAGATATTTTGATTATTTCTAATTATGTTATTACCTTATTACATTTATCCCTTTGCCTATTTAATGGAGGCTTGTAATAGATTTTAGGAACTTTTGAATGAATTGATTTTAATAAAGTTTTTGCTTTTGAGGTGAGATCCTTATAATTCTCTTCTTAAGTTCTTGGATTAGAATTTGATCTTTTTTAAGTGTATTCTTGAAATTATCGAACTTGATAGCTTAGGTTCAACCAACGAGTTTGGTTCGGGTCTAACTACTTTTCTGATAACTTCGGTTCCATCGCTAACTTTCGATTGGGGTCAAGTTCCTTCTTCTTGTTCTTTCGAACCAATAAAATTCCCTTTGAATTTCGCATTGCGTGTTGGGTCTAAGATTTCTAATATCTTAGGTTCACATCATTTGGTATCAGAGAGAAGGTTCTTCGATTCAGAGAAGCTATCTTTATCGTTCTCGTTATTTTCTTTGTCTATTCTCCACAAAACCTTTTGATTCTTTTACTTTCGTTTTAGTTCAAAAAAAAATTTCTGAAAATTCAAAAAAAAAATTTGAAAATTAAAAAAAAAATCATGAGAATACCTCATTAGTATCGAGGACTCACAATCGGAAACTATTCAAGCTTCTAAAAAACGTTATATCCAAAGATCGATTCTAGCAAACACCTTTAGTGATTTGACTTTAATCTATTCTCGAAAGTTGGATTTTAAGTTTGAAAGTTTGAAATTTTCACATTGCACTTGTTGGATTGCATCTTGATTGGGTTCTAAATTTAAGAACCTAAAAAAGAGATTGAGCGGTAAAAGGCAAGAATGTGAGATTATCTTATAAAAGTCAAAATTTCGAGCGAAACATGAGTGGAGTGAAGGAGAGGAGAAGTCCATTTAAATTTCTGCATTTCGAATTCAGTTATTTAAATTTCAGTATTTCAATTCAGTCATTTAAATTTCCGCATTCCATTTCAGTCATTTAATTTTATGCATTTCAATTCAGTCATTTAAATTTCCACAAATTCAAATTTCGCAATTTACCGTTTGCGTTCTTTATTTAAAAAAAAAACAAAAAATTCAGAATCATGAGCGGAGAGGAGAATGAGATTGATATAAGGATGTTCATAAGGGCCATACACGATTAATTCAAGGCTCTAAATACGAAGATGGACCGATTGGAATCTCCATCCCCTAGTCATACGTGGCAAATGAAAGATTTTGATGAAAATTCAAAGATGATAGTGGATATTATCAAAGGAAAATGAATGATAGGTCGTACCGAGACGATGATGATCTAAGTAATATCAAGGTAAATATCCCTGCTTTTCAAGGAAAAAGTGATCCCGAGGTGTATTTGGAATGGGAAAGAAAGGTTGACTTATTGTTTGAATACCAAAACTACACGGATGAGAAAAAACTTAAATTGGTGACAATGAAGTTCACGGACTATGCTAACAATTGGTGGGATCAACTAGTAAAGTACCAAAGAAGGTATGGTGAGTCACAAGTTCGGACATGGAAGGACATGAAGGCACTCATGCGAAAAAGATTTGTTCCATCACAGTATTATAGAGATTTATGTCGAACACTCCAAAATTTGACTGAAGGTTATAAAAGCGTAGAAGATTAATATAAAGAGATGAAAATAGCCATGAAAAGGGTTAATGTGGAGGAAGACGACGAAGAAACAATGACTCGATTTGTTGGAGGACTAAATAGAGAGATTGCAGATATCGTAGATTTACAACATTATGTGGACTTAGAAGAATTGCTTCACAAATTAATCGAGATCGAACGGCAACTAGGAGCAAAAAGGAATTCTAAGATGGGATCATGTAACACCCGAGATTTTTAAGAGAAAATAAAATAATAGGTAATTGTTTAATAAATAATTGTTTTAAGTAATTTAAAATAAAAGTGAATAAGTTTGGTTAACCTAATTGGTTAGTTAATTTAGATTCGGGCACTTCCAGTGAAATTAAGCTGTGGGTTATAATTAAGAACGAGATTTAACGGAATTTACGGAAGAGCAAAACGGTATATTAAAGGAGTTAATAGGAATTTATAGGAGTAGTGTTATTAGTATTATTATAATAATAATTATTAACAATAAAAACAAAACAAACAACAGAATCAATTCTGTTGTTTGTTCGAGCTCGACGCCGAAGGAGGGCAGCAAATAGTGGAGGCGACGAGCGCGGCTCTCCTCCGATGACGACGGCGATTTCTCGCCGTTTTCAGGCCAGAAGACGGCGACGTGCGATCTCCGGCCATCTCCGTGCGAAACCCGACCGGTAAGGCTCGGTTTCCTCCTCTGTTTCGGTTCGGTTTAGGGCTGACAGTGTCGAGCTCGATTGAGCTCCGATCGCCGGCCATTTTTGGTCGCCTCCGGCGAGGGTTTGCCGACCCTTGGTCCGGTTTTCATCGCTTGGCAGTAATGGTTCTCGTTTGGGCGAATTTCAGTGAATGCCCGATTAGGGCAATTCGGGTTTGTGGTTGGAAACTTTGATTTTAGGTTAGTTTATTCTAATTGAGTGTTTATGTGATCGATTGTGAAAAGATTGATGGAATTTGATGAAAAATCAAAAAAGGAAAAATTTTCGATTAAGGGCAGTTTCGGGTTTTTGATAAATTGTCCTAGCTCCGGTCGTTTGTTTTGAAATTCCTTTTGGCAGATTAAAATAGGTTATTAGAGGAGTACGTGGCCACTGGAATCGTTCGATTCCGACCACCGACGTAAAAGTTATGCACGTTTGAGTTTCGGGTCAGTTTTTGACCAAACCCAAATTAGTGGCCCATTTAATTAGATTTTAGTTGGATTAGGCTAGAAATAGTAATTTGAGATGTTTTCACGAGAATAAGAGTTTAGATATGCCCAAACGAAATGAGTTAGGGTTTTTGAAGAAATTGTCTTAGCTCGGGATCTCGTTTAGTATTGAAATGGATGATTTAGATTAATACTAATGACGTGCTATGAAATGCCTTAGGTAATCCAAGCTCTTCATGGACGGTGCTCGGCATAACCAGGACGCCAGGTAAGTGGATGTTAGGTTTCCGGCCCTTAAGGCCCTACATCGTATCAACGTTAGGTTTTTCTATTTTGATGATGATTTTCTGACTGTGGGTTTAATGAGTCGGGTAGCCTAGAATGTTAGTTATTAGTGGTTTGTTAAGTTTGTTATGAGTATAGCATGTCCATGTACGTTGTGAATGGTTGATGATATGTCTATGTATGTCTATGAACTCCTCATGCATCATGTTTTATAAAAGGGGCATACGAACTATTTACGAGCATGTTTTATGAAAAGTTAAATGAAAGAACGATTATGTGAATGATGTATGTTCTCACGGGACTAATGATATGTTTCTCACGGGCCTGACTGTATGTTCTCACGGGACTAATGATATGTTCTCACGGGACTAATGATATGTTCTCACGGGACTAATGATATGTTTCTCACGGGACTAATGATATGTTCTCACGGGACTAATGATATGTTCTCACGGGACTAATGATATGTTCTCACGGGACTAATGATATGTTCTCACGGGACTAATGATATGTTTCTCACGGGCCTGACTGTATGTTCTCACGGGACTAATGATATGTTCTCACGGGACTAATGATATGTTTCTCACGGGCCTGACTGTATGTTCTCACGGGACTAATGATATGTTCTCACGGGACTAATGATATGTTCTCACGGGACTAATGATATGTTCTCACGGGACTAATGATATGTTCTCACGGGACTAATGATATGTTCTCACGGGACTAATGATATGTTCTCACGGGACTAATGATATGTTCTCACGGGACTAATGATATGTTCTCACGGGACTAATGATATGTTCTCACGGGACTAATGATATGTTCTCACGGGACTAATGATATGTTCTCACGGGACTAATGATATGTTCTCACGGGACTAATGATATGTTCTCACGGGACTAATGATATGTTCTCACGGGACTAATGATATGTTCTCACGGGACTAATGATATGTTCTCACGGGACTAATGATATGTTCTCACGGGACTAATGATATGTTCTCACGGGACTAATGATATGTTCTCACGGGACTAATGATATGTTCTCACGGGACTAATGATATGTTCTCACGGGACTAATGATATGTTCTCACGGGACTAATGATATGTTCTCACGGGACTAATGATATGTTCTCACGGGACTAATGATATGTTCTCACGGGACTAATGATATGTTCTCACGGGACTAATGATATGTTCTCACGGGACTAATGATATGTTCTCACGGGACTAATGATATGTTCTCACGGGACTAATGATATGTTCTCACGGGACTAATGATATGTTCTCACGGGACTAATGATATGTTCTCACGGGACTAATGATATGTTCTCACGGGACTAATGATATGTTCTCACGGGACTAATGATATGTTCTCACGGGACTAATGATATGTTCTCACGGGACTAATGATATGTTCTCACGGGACTAATGATATGTTCTCACGGGACTAATGATATGTTCTCACGGGACTAATGATATGTTCTCACGGGACTAATGATATGTTCTCACGGGACTAATGATATGTTCTCACGGGACTAATGATATGTTCTCACGGGACTAATGATATGTTCTCACGGGACTAATGATATGTTCTCACGGGACTAATGATATGTTCTCACGGGACTAATGATATGTTCTCACGGGACTAATGATATGTTCTCACGGGACTAATGATATGTTCTCACGGGACTAATGATATGTTCTCACGGGACTAATGATATGTTCTCACGGGACTAATGATATGTTCTCACGGGACTAATGATATGTTCTCACGGGACTAATGATATGTTCTCACGGGACTAATGATATGTTCTCACGGGACTAATGATATGTTCTCACATTGTATGTTCTCACGGGACTAAAAGTAATGGTTTTACGAATGAAACGAAAATGTTTTATAAATGTCATGCATATATGTAAAGTTATGTTTAGAGCATCCCCCTTACTAAGCATTAAGCTTACTGTTTATGTTGTATGATGTAGGTGACAGGTGTGAAGGTGAGAGTTCCTCATGATGACAAAGAATAGGTGGTCGACGGTGGTGCTCGTGGCGACGGGGTGTGTTTTGGCTTGATGATCCAATGGCTTGAATGATGTATATCGAATGATGTGAGTTAGTTTGTTGGTGGAGTTAGTTTTGTGGTTAGTAGGTCTACGTGTAGGTTAATTTGTGAAAGTATCAAAGTGTTTAAGTATGTAGATTAGATGTTTTGATAGAAAATGTATGAACAGTCGAAGTTGTGATGTATATGTAGTAGTAGTAGATTGTTTAGAATGTGGAGTTTAAATTTTAGAATTTTACTGGAACTGTTTGGGTATTTTGAACTGTTTAGTATTTTAAAACAGGTAAGGATACGCTCGATTTTTAGAGCGATCCACGCAGTTTGTTTTCTTGAGTATAGGTTATATTAGTGTCGTGTTTTAATTGATCTTACTTTAATTGTTAATCGTTTTAAATTATTAATGGTTTTAGTCGTTTTAAATGTTTTAAAAGTCGAAATGTTTTACGCTCAAAATGTTTAAGTCGAAGTTAGACCCTAAAGGTTGTTAGAGGTGGGTCGATTGTCTAAGTCTGTTTTCTTTTAAAGTGATAAGTAAAAATGAAAAATTTTATGTGAGAACACGAGGGCTTAGGTAAAGGTTATGTCAATGTCATGGTCAGTCTGTGGCGGCCCTACGGGGTTGGGGTTGTCACAGATCAACTTTGAATTCATTGTAGAAATCAAATTGGAAGGATCAAAAGTCAAAACCGAGACAGGAACCTAAGAGCAAAACCGCTGCTACCAATGAATTTTCACAAAAATTCAAGACCGATGGATCAAAGAACGAGTATGCATTGGTTAACAATGGAAGACCTGTGATCCTTACACCATTAAGGCCGTGGGAGGCAATTGAAGATCAAGAGAGGATCACGAAGGAATTTCAAATCATTAAGGATGAGAGAGAAAAAGAAAAATGTGAAAAGAAATTAGTTGAAAAAAAAGGCAAAATAGAAAAAGCAAGTGGAGAAAGAAAAATAGGTGAAAATAGCACAAAGAGAATTGAAAAACCGAGGGAGCAAGAGAGAAAAATCGAGAGAAAAGAGATAAAAACCGAGAGAGAGATGAAACAAAAGGCAAGTGAGAAACAATTTGTATTGATGAACAAAAGTGAGGATAAGCGTGAGATGATTTTGCTTTTATATAAAGATGTTTATTTATCATCTAACGACTTACCAAGTTTTCTTCCAAGTGTTGTTTCTTTTCTTTTGCAGAAAAATAAATATGAAATTCCCGATGAGTTTCCAAGAGAAATTTCTTCGTTGAGAGTGATTGAGAAGCATAAAAATCTCGTACCAAGTACGTTAGTTCTAAGTCGATCGAAAACATTAAATAGGTTTGAGTGGTTGGTAAGACCATATGATTTTTATATTGCACCTATTGTATGTATAAGGTTGATAGATAATATGCAAAATTATTTTATTGGAAAATTTTTCAATGATTACTTTGTACACAACTTGGTTTATGACAAAATTGTAGATACACATTTTGAAAGTTTCAAATCAGATTTTAATATTTTACAAAATTTTAATTACATTAAATATTATTCACTGTTTGATATTATGGATGATTTTAATCCATTAAATCCTTTAAATTTATTAACATTTTTGCTAAAAAGTTTGCTTTTATGCATGAAAAGAAGAAGAATGAATTTGTTAAGAAGTTTCATGCAATGGTAAGACTTATTTTTGAACCTGGAGATTGGGTTTGGGTGCATCTACGAAAGGAGAGATTTGTGGAGCAAAGAAAGAATAATTTACAACCGCGAGGAGACGGTCCCTTCCAAGTATTGGAACGCATCAACAACAATGCTTACAAGATTGACTTACCGAGCAAATATGGTAATGTAAGCGCTACTTTTAATGTTATTGACTTATCTTTGTTTGATGTAGATTCGAGGACGAATCTTTTCAAAGAGGGAGGGAATGATGTAATCAAAGGAGCAACCAAGGACAATCAAGAAGCAATAGGGAGCCAAGATCCATTGATGAACATAGGAGGACCAATGTAGAGATCAAGATCAATGAAAATAAATAAAAGACTATAAATTTTTATCAAAGACATCCAAGAAAAGGAATCATCACTAGATGTGCAACGGGCCATGATATTACTAAGTGTTGACGAAGAAGCAAGGATTGGAAAAGAAGTCCAGAACGAAGCCCAAAACATAAGAGATGTCTCAAAAAATAAAGACTTCCCACATGGTCACCTAATATGACATTACTCTAACCCAAGAGTTTTAAACTTCAAAGTTCTTACAAGTGCCACACCATTGGGCTAGGCCCACAAGTTGAATTAAACTTGGGACTTACGCTACTTAAACCGAATTTCTGCGGCCACCATCCACTTGCACCACTTTCCAAATCATAATTTAACTTTTTCTTATTTTTAGAAACTTTTCTATTGTCTAATTAAGATATTTTGATTATTTCTAATTATGTTATTACCTTATTAGATTTATCCCTTTGCCTATTTAATGGAGGTTTGTAATAGATTTTAGGAACTTTTGAATGAATTGATTTTCATGTAGTTTTTGCTTTTGAGGTGAGATCCTTATAATTCTCTTCTTAAGTTCTTGGATTAGAACTTGATCTTCTTCAAGTGTATTCTTGAAAAGATCGAACTTGATAGCTTAGGTTCAACCAACGAGTTTGGTTCGGGTCTAACTACTTTTCAGATAACTTCGGTTCCATCGCTAACTTTTGATTGGGGTCAAGTTCCTTCTTCTTGTTCTTTCGAATCAATAAAAGCATTATTCCCTTTGAATTCCGCATTGCGTGTTGGGTCTAAGATCTCTAATATCTTAAGTTCAAATCAAGGGACCATTGATTTCTGCAAAAGAAAAGGCGACGACCACTATCGGAAGAAGACGTTCGAGGGAATATCCGTCCATCCACTCATTCACTTGCGCCTTAATAAGCGACGAATTTTCACCGATCAACTTCCACATTGGAAAATTCTTCCTCGACATCATGATGTCTCCATCGTTTAGCTTCAAGCTAAGGCATTAGTCTCCACACCCATTGACGTGCCAACAAGGCCCATAACCCAATCACAACCCGAGACCCATTAATTAATTAGCATTTTGACTAATTGAAATTATTTTCTTTTATTGCAGGTAGTTGATGACCATGATGGAAAGTCAACTTGGAGCACTTGGAGGAAGCTACATCTCGGCCCATGGGAATTTGTCTTCCCAGCCCAATAAATTATGTAACTTTAATTTTTAAACTCATTAGCATACATTACCCTTTTTGTAAGGATATTTTATAATTGTATATCATGCATTAGATTGTGTGGTTAGGGTTAGATGTATGTTGGTGGATTATGGGTTGAAGAAATTCAACAATTTATTCAAAGGAAGAGACGCTACAATTAATAGAGCCCAAAGAAGGACTTGGCCCAAAGAAGAGCCCATATCCAAAGGTATGATTTTGCAAGTACATATGTGGGTGGAAGCATGGATTGATGAGTTGGCGGAATCTCCTCCTTTGGCTAAGGTTTGGCGCGGCTTCAAGCTGATCCGTTGGATCTAGCGCGCACTGGCACGCAAAACAGCGCCAGCTGGCGAGGGCAGCGCTGTAACTCCAGCTCGGTGTGGGCAGCAGCGAGCTTCATCCGGGCGCGCGCAGGCAGATTGCTGGTCCGTCGATTAGGCGCGCGCCAACGCCTCACCACCATTGATCCGCGCGCACAAGATTGCTCCTCCTCGGCCATTGATCATTTTTCTTCAAATCCAATGGTCCAAATTCATCCTTGTCAAACCCTAATCCACCTAGGTTGCCTATAAATGCATAGTATTGGTGTTTGTATGGAACTTTTAGCCAATTTATAAAATATCTATTTCTCTCCAAAGGTTTGTTGCTTTTGGCTTTTCCTTGGTTCTTTGAAACAAGTGGAGTAGCCCTCCATTGTTAGCCTAGCCTTCAGGTTGCTAGGTTAACTCTTAGCTATTCCCTCGCCTTCTCCATTGGGATTAGGAATGAGGATGAAAACATAGGCCCTAGGTGGTCGGTTTTCCTCTGGAAAGATCGTTTGTTCAAAGAGCCTCACGTAGGATAGCTCTTTGAACCCGCCGAAGGTATTTCCATTTACTTTCTTGCCATCACTTTTTACACACTTGAACACCCTTTAATTTTGGCATACACCATCACACATTCCACCTTTATTTGTGTAATTTCCTTCTTTTATTTTTGCATCATTTCTCTCCACGGTTTCATCCATCTTTTCTTCATCTCTTTCCTTTACTTTTCTCCACACTTCATACCCTCATCATGCACTACCTATTCGACAACTAGCACACACATCACTCACCTCATTTTCCTTTGCATTTATTGACATATTTCACCCTTTTTTTCGGCCCTAATCACAACCACACAACCGACCACACCCTTGACTAATTTTGTGGGTTTACACGGACCCTTTTCTAAGGGATTTTGTGTCAAGTGGTATCAGAGCCAAAAGGCTTCTCACAATGCGTTTTAGTTGCTCTGACAATAGTCAAAAATTGGCACAAAACCGGGATAGTGGCTCGTTTACTTTCTACCAATATTTTCATTCCTATTTTGTGCTAACTTTGTGCTAATCTTGTCATTATATTTGCTGCCATTTTATTGCTGTTTATTAGTTTGAATATCATGTTAAAATGTGGTTTGCATTAAAGGAAGAAATCGGCCAAGGTAGGCATTCCCTTTTCTTGCTTTTGTTTTTCGGTTTTCTTCTCTTTGGGCCCTCGGATTTGCATGCTCTCATTCCGATTTTTCCTAGCATCTTTGATCTATGTTTGATCCATGTTTTAACACTTAAATATTGTTCTTTAACTATATAAAAATTCTGGAATTTTTTATGCTAAAAATCGGCCTACAATTAGTGCTATAAAATCGGTTGTTGATGTTGTTTTTCTCCTCGGTTTTATGGTTATTTTTGTCTCGGTTTTTCTATGCTACTTTACTATGATTGAACCATGATATTTCATCTAAAATATATGCTATTAACTTGTCTAAAAAATCAGATTAAGAATGCTTAACATCGGCCTAGATCTAACATCATCAAATCGGATTATTGGTTGAACTATCTTCTCGGTTTACTTCATTTCTTTGGCTTGGTTTTGCACATTTTTGGGCTCGGTTTTTGCTGACTTATCTTACCATGTTTTTGTGCCAAGATTTGTATTTAACACGGTGCCAATAGTTACTTAAAATCTGAAATTTATTTGCATGAAAATTGGCCTAAAGTTAAACTACAAAACCGGTTCACATTTGTTGATTATCCTTCACGGTTTTATGTCTAATTGCCTCAGAATTTTCCTTGCTATTTGCTATTTGTTTGCACTTGAGTTTAGCCTATAATTCGTATATTATATGATGTTATTTGATTGCACGAAATTGATTTACATGAATTAAGTAATAGCATGTTAAAATCGGTTATATTGAATATTATGCACTTATGAAAATTCTGCTCTATTTAACTTGTAATTTCGGCATGTTAACCTTGATAAAAATTTGTGTTAAAATGTTATTCCTTGCTGTTTTTGGAAGTTATCTAGTTGAAATTAATAGTATCGTCCTTGAATCTAGCTTATAATTGAAGAATTTGTTGAATTTGGCTAGAATTGTGGTAATTGCACTTATTGAAAATTTCATTTCTAAAATTAGTTTTGCTAAGTAATCTTGAAATTTCTAAGATGCTTTATTGATTTCAACTTTAAGTGTGAGCATGATCCTTATTTTATTATTGTCTTAGCCAGTAAACAAACCTTAGTACTTAAAATTTTCCTAAGACACTAAAGAGATAATCACCTCACTAATTTTGGATGAAACAATTTAGTCAAGGATTAAAAAAAATTATAATTTTAATTAAAATACTTAGTCATGCCTAATAGGAGTGGATTTACACGTGGTACACCACCCCAAGAGATTAATCGAATTAAGAACACTCCCCCGTCCGAACCTACACGTCACGAGGGTGAGACTAGCATGCAAGGTGGCATGCAAGGTCAACTCGAAGCCTTAACGGGCTAAGTTAACACCCTTGCTCAACAAGTCAAAGAGCTTATGACCAATCCTCCCCGTAAAGAATCCCATGAACGAGTTCCTTCACAAGAGACCTCCTTTAGGATTATTCCCGAGCGTCTTAGACGTAGAAATAATTTTCCCCAACCCTTAGAGGAAGAAGAATGGGCTGAACCCCGACGAAAGAGACCCCGTCATTTTGAATCAGAGGATGAGGATTGGGCAGAAGATGATGAAGAGTATCTCCTAAATCGTCGAGGGACAACAACAACCTCCGCAACATTAAGATTACAATTGTGATGACCCGGATGTGTAAGTATGTGTACGATGGCTGCACAAGCCGGAACCGTCCGCGTGGGTGAATCAGAAGGTGATGGGTCGTAAAAAGGGGTCGTCACAATCCCACATCGCTTGGGAAAGTATGTGGAAATGAAACATATGTAAAGAGACCCTCCCAAGATAGCAAGACGTGTTTTGAAACACAATTGGCAACGGATCCCATAAAAACTCCAAAGTTAAAAGTGCTTCGACGAGAGTAGTACTCGGTTGGGTGACCGACTGCGAAGTCCTCGCCAAACAAAGCTGTGAGGGGAGGATTTTGGGCTACGACCCAATCCCCAGAGCGGACAATATCTTGCAGGGAAAATGGGTCATTATAAATGGTATCAGAGTCTATACCCAACCGAAAATATGGCCAACGAGGACGTTGGGCCCCCGAGGGGGGGTGATTGTGATGACCCAGATGTGTAAGTATGTGTACGATGGCTGCACGAATCGGAACTCGGATGGCAATACGTCTGCGCGGGCGAATTGGAAGGTGACGGGTCATAAAAAGGGGTCATCACAATCCCACATCGCTTGGGGAAGTATGTGGAAATGAAACATATGTAAAGAGACCCTCCCAAGATAGCAAGACGCGTTTTGGAGCACAATTGACAATGGATCCCATAAGAACTCCAAAGTTAAAAGTGCTTCGGCGAGAGTAGTACTAGGTTGGGTGACCGACTGAAAAGTCCTCACCAAACAAAGTGTGAGGGGAGGATATTGGGCGACGGCCCAATCCTCAGAGCAGACAATATCTTACTGGGAAAATGGGTCGTTACAACAATTCTCCCTTTCGATGGAACGTGTGACAGGCACACTTATTTAGATTGGATTGACAAGGTTGAGAGAGTTTTTGAATGTCATGATTATTCCGATAGAGTGAAGTTACAACTCGCCTCCCTTGAACTTTCGGGCCACGCTGCCTTATGGTGGCCCTATCTCAAAGCCCAAAGAATGAGGACTTTAGGTTATCCCGTTACAACTTGGAATTCCATGTAAGACCTAATGCACCATAGGTTCGTCCCCCGACACTATAAACATGAACTCTTTCATCAACTCCACAATTTAAAACAAAATAGCCTCTCGGTAGATGAATATCTTACCGAATTCGAGACCCTGCGATGTGCAATTGATGAACCCGAGGAACAACTCATCGCTAGATTTATAAGAGGCTTAAATCGAGACATAAGAGATGCAATCGAAGTACAACAATTAGAGGCAATGGATTTAGTCATATAACTAGCCCTCACGGTGGAGAGGCAATTAAAGAGGAAGTGCAAGAGCGACCTTCCTAACAAATTCCCACCAAGAAACTTTAATTCTGATAAGACTACCCCAAGACAAGAAGAAAAGAGACCTTTCAATCGAAATTGGCCTCCAAAAGGACCCAACACCCCTCACAATCCCCCACCAAACAAAACTCAAGAAAACCAACCGAAAGGACAAAGAGCACGTGATGTACAATGCTTTAAGTGCTTAGGAAAAGGACACTATGCTAATGAGTGCACCAACCGCCGTGTGATGGTCATTAAAGAAACGACGGGTGAAAGGGAGAGTGAAGATGACGAAGGTCAATATATTAAAACCAAGAAGGAAGAAGTAGTAGAAGAGAGTGACGAAGAGGCTAATTGACACGGGGTCCCCTAGAAAAGGGCCCGTGTACAACCCACAAATAGTCAAGATAAGTGCTCAGTTGTGTGTTCGTGTAAAAATGATGAATAAAGGGAAGAAATTAATAAAAAAAATAAAAAAGAAATAAAATGCAAGAAAATAAACAATGGATTAATAATGCTAGGGCCGAATGATGTGTGAGGATGTGAAATATAAAGAAAAAAAAATAGAAGGAAAGAGATGGAGAAGAAATGTTATGGATGAGATGTCAAATGCAATGCAAAAAGGAAATAAAATGACATAAAATAAAAAGTGAGGGTTTGTGATTGGTGGAGCCAAAAATAAAGAGTGATATTGTGTGGATGTGATAGCAATAAAAATAAAGAAAATACCCTTGGAGGTTCCTTAGAGCGATCTTACGGGTTAAGCTCTAGGATAAACGTTTTTCGGGAGGAAAACGACCACCGTAGGCCGGGATTTTTCGTCCTCGATCCAACTCCCAATGGAGAAGGTGAGGGAATGAGTAAGAGCTAACCTAGCAACCCAAGCTAGGCTAGCAATGGAGACTAACTCTTCTTGGTTCAAGGAACCAAGGAAAACACTCCTAAGGATACCCTCATTTGAGTAGAGAAATAGAAATTTTATAAATGGGAAAAAAATTGTCATACATGCACCAATGCCATGAATTTATAGAGTCCTAGGGTAGATTATTAGGGTTTCCATAAGGATGAATGAATGGTGGCCCTTGGATGAAAAATGATGGATGGCCAAGATCAAAGCAAACAAGCACACATCCTAGGGAGGAGATGAATGCCATGCCTAAAGGGATCAATGGAGGGAATCTTGCCACATCATCAATCCATGTTGCCACTAACTCTTGTACCTGCAAAATCATACCTTTAAATATGGGCTCTTCTTTGGGCCATGGCTTCCTTTAGGCTCCATTTGTTGTAGACTTTTTCCTTGAATATTTGAGTTGAAATTCTTCAACCCATAATCCACCAACATTCATCTAACCCTAAACACACAATCTAATGCATGCAATGCAATTTATAAAATCCTTACAATAAAGGCGAATGTATGCCAAATAAGTTCGAAATAAAAATTACAAAAATAGGGCCCGGGAAGACAAATTCCCATTGGGCTAAGTCGTGACTCCTCCAAGTGATCCATAGGCAATCCTTCTTCATAAATTTTCATACAAAAATAAAAACACGTAATAAATAGAGAATTTAGATAAGGCAAGGGATTTTTACTAACTTTCATTAAGTATGCATCCCGAGCCATGTCATCCTCTCCAAGTGATTTGAGGATTTGACCTCAAATCCGATGGTTGACTATTTGCAAGGAGGACTCTAACAAATTCTCGTCTACTAGTTTGTTTATTACGTTTGATAGGTTGGAGTTTGAAGGCGATAAGGATATATTCTTTCATTAGAATTTCTAAGTGGCATGGAGGAGGGATGGTCTTACTAAAATTTCCTTTGGTAAGGGTGGAAAAGTTGAATCTGAGGTCTACTTTGGAGGGCGTTTGCTCAAAGATGAAAAGAAATTTCCAAAGTAGTCGAATTTGACAAGTAGTGGGATGGAAATGATAAAATCCTTCAACCAAAGAAATGATCTAATTATCCTCAAGACCTTAAAAGAAAATTTATTTACCAATAGAACTTTGACTCTAGTCCTATGGTAGAATTTGTGGACATCGAATGGTGGGGAACAAGGTTTTAGTAAACCGCCAATTTGAAGTTTAGAGTGTTTATGAGCTACAAAGGGAGTAATATTCCTATTAGTGTGTGTAGCTCTAAAAATATAAGAAGGAAGGTAAATGATTGGTTCGAGACCATAGATTAACCTCTTCCTTAGGAATGAAACAGATCGAAAAATTTCCTCAAGTTTTGGACGAAAAAGAAAAGGAGTGATGATCATACTACCTATCCCAAAAATAATTTCGTCATTTAATTCCGTCTTCTCATGAGGCCTTATAAATTCATTCCCCAATTGGTAAGGCAATTCATTGGCAAATAAAGGATTTGAGTATTCTTGGAATAAGGAAGTTTTCTCTAGATGCGGGAAGGAAGGGAATTGAGCTACAATCATATTTCCTATTCCGTAAATGCCTTCTTCACTTATTTTCCTTTCTTCAACATTTTCCAAGGCATAGGACACCTTTTCTTCATATAAGGGATTGTCATGCCAATTGATATGAGGGGGTTTTTGATTTTCACTCAACCCGCATTTTGACAATAGTAAATTTTCCTTTGATTTTCCTTTTTGGCGGGTGGCCTCATCTTGAGCAACTTGGTCAAGGGTCATCGGTAGAAATTTGATTTTTCTTCTTCCAAAATTAAACGTATAACGGTTGAGGAATCCGTCATAGTTTACCCTTTGGTCAAAGTGCCATGGTCGACCCAAAAGGATGTGGCTGGCACTCATCGGAACAACATCACAAATAACTGAATCTTGGTACGTTCCTATAGTGAAATCTACGGTTACTTGTTTGGTGATCTCATGCTCATTTTTGTCGTCCAACCATTGAAGCTTATAGGGTGTAGGATGATTACGCGTTTCAAGTCCTAATTTTCCGACCATGTCTTGGGAGGCCGCATTTATGCAACTTCCTCCATCGATTATTAACGAACAAACTTTATCTCCTACAACACATCGACTATGAAATAGATTCTCACGTTGACAGTCCTTGTCCACGTGCTTAGTTGTCAATGCTCGCCTTATAACCATTAGTAAAGGTCCGTCTTGAGGCTGGCATTCATCGGCTTCATCTTTGCTCTCTTTTTCTACTTCGTCCTTATCGACTTTATTGTATTGGCCTTCGTCCTCTTCACATTCCCATTCTCCCTTTGACTACTTAATGATCATCACACGGTGATTAGAACACTCGTTAGCATAGTGCCCTTTTCCTAAGCATTTGAAGCATTGCACATCACGTGCTCTAGGTCCTTTAGGTAGGGATTCTTGGCTTTTGTTTGGTGGGGGATGGTGAGGGGTATTGGGCGTTTTCGGGGGCCAATTTCGGTTCAATGGTCTCTTCTCTTCATGTTTTTGGATGGATTTCTCGGAATTGAAATTACGGGGAGAAAATTTGTTAGGCAAGTCGGTCTTGCGCTTTCTTTTCAATTGTCTCTCCACCGTGAGGGCTAGTTGGATGACCAATTCCATGGTCTCCAATTGTTGAATTTCAACAAGATCTCCAATATCACGGTTCAAGCCTCTTATGAACCTAGCGATGAGTTGTTCTTGGGGTTCATCAATTGCGCATCGCATGTTAAGGGTTTCGAATTCGGTAAGATATTCATCTACCGAGAGGCTATTTTGTTTTAACGTGTGAAGTTGATGAAAGAGTTCGTGCTTGTAGTGACGAGGGACGAACCTATGGTGCATTAAGTTTTTCATGGAAGTCCAAGTTGTAACGGGAGGTCATAATGTTCTAATTCTTTGGGCTTTAAGGTTGGACCACCACAAGGCGGCGTGGCCCGTGAGTTCAAGAGAGGCTAATTGAATTTTTACTCGCTCGGAGTAATCATGGCACTCAAAAACTCTCTCAACTTTGTCAACCCAATCTAAATATGTGTGGCCGTCACACGTTCCATCGAAAGGAGGAATTGTAATCTTGATGTTGCGGAGGTCGTCAATGTCCCTACGACGATTTGGGCGATACTCTTCATCATCCACCCAATCCTCATCCTCCGAATAATATGGTTGTCTCCTTCTTTGTGGTTCACTCCAATCTTCCTCTATAGGTGGTTGAAAAGGTGCTCTAATCATAGGGCGTTCGGGAATAATC
This sequence comes from Begonia masoniana, assembly GCA_022432975.1. Taxonomy (NCBI): domain Eukaryota; kingdom Viridiplantae; phylum Streptophyta; class Magnoliopsida; order Cucurbitales; family Begoniaceae; genus Begonia; species Begonia masoniana. The sequence goes on from CM039507.1 coordinate 17,233,755, forward strand.
CTAGAGGAGGTCTCTTGAGAAGGGACACGTTCGTAGAACTCTCTACGAGGAGGATTGTTCAACATTGTTTGGACTTGTTGGGCGAGGCTATATAACTATGCTTGTTAAGGCATCAATTTGTCCTTGCATGCCTCCTTGTGAGCTAGTCTCACATTCGTGTCGTGTGCTTTCGGGTGGGGGAGTATCCCTAGCCCGATGTGGTTCTTGGTGGGGTGGATCTCGATTGAACCCACTTCGATTAGTCATAGTTAAGTGTTTTAATTTAATTCAATTTCTTGTCTAAGTTAAATTTCCTAAATTAGTGAGATGCTTATCTTCTTAATGTCTTAGGAAAATTTTAAGTACTAAGGTAAATTCTTAGCTAAGACAATAAAATTGGGATCATTCTCACTTAAGGAAACAACTTAATGATAACATTAAACACTTAACAATTAATTATAGAAATGAATATTTCAATAAATGCTAATCACCACAAATTTAGCCCAAGTAAATCCAAGTTATCAATTTTTAAGCAAATCCACTCAAGACAATAATGATATAAACTTAATTATTCCAAAAATAGCAAGTAATAACATTAATTCACAAGTTTAATCAATAGAAACATGCTGAAATTTTCAGAATAATAAGCAGAATTTTAATGTAGTGTTTGGTTCAATTGTTGCCACTTTTAATGATGCAATTGCTAAAATCTTATAAACCAATTTTCGTGCATTTAATTAACAGCATATGTAACGACCCCGGCCAGGAGCCGTCACGTGTTCATATTCTTTCATTAATTGTTTGCTTGACTTTTACTATTATTACATTAACTTACTATCTCTCAACAGACTTTCACATTTAACATATTTTTTTTTAAACTGGTAATAGAAACGCAGAACCATTAAGGAAGACGAACCCTCTCGTGCCCGACTTCCCACGCCTCGTCGGCTCAACCTTCACAGAGTCGAGCGACTAGACTCGGTCATTGGCTTCTTGACAATTTCGGGAAAAGAGGAGGTGCCCTCAATTCTCTTAACATAATACCACACGGGTTTTGCATGGGTTGCATGCATTGACAACCCTCAGTAATTTAGTCGTCCGGTTATCACGTGCATTACGCGTGACTCGTTTAACATCGCCTAAAAGAAGACATCTTCCGGTGGGCACGTGGGCCTCGCGTGCTAAATTAAAATATCATCCGGTCGCTAAACGACAAAACACACTTTACATCTTCCGGTCGCTAATCGACAAAACACATTTTACATCTTCCGGTCGCTAATCGACAAAACACATTTTACATCTTCCGGTGACGTCATCCGGAAGACTAAACCATCAAACAACTACCCTTCGGCATCTGCCGATGACGTCGGCCGGAAGACTAAACCATCAACAATTACCCTTCAGCATCTGCCGATGACGTCAGCCGGAAGACTAAACCATCAAACAATTACCCTTCGGCATCTGCCGATGACGTCAGCCGGAAGACTAAACCATTAACAACTATTCTTTCGGCATCTGCCGATGACGTCAGCCGGAAGACTAAACCATCAACAGCTATTCTTTCGGCATCTGCCGATGACGTCAGCCGGAAGACTAAACCATCAAACAATTATTCCTTCGGCATCTGCCGATGACGTCAGCCGGAAGACTACCTCTTCCAGCTTCCGTCTTACGGTAGAGAACTCTAAATCATCAAATGACTCCTTCCAACAGAAAGAAAACACAACTCATTCAAAATGCATATAGCGGAAGACTTAAGCAACAGACCATTTATAAATCTATATAATCATTCCCTGACTCAGTGATCCACTAGACAGTTTCAAAGCTTAACGTTTTAAAATAATCTCATCCTACTTAAACTACCATATTCTTTAACATACTGTAACATAAGAGTCTTAACCAGGGGTCATAAATCGCCTCTCCAGTCCCACACTGTCACCTTGAGCATCCTCCAGCAACCAGCCTTAAGCATCCTCTTTGAACATAACATCCTCACCTGAACCTTCTTCACCTACACCATAAGGTTTAACTATAAGCCTAATGCTTAGTAAGGAATGCATGCTGACAGATATACATGAGTACACAATTTAAAGAGACAGAAGTTCATAAACCATTCTTCATTCACGATCATCTTTATCATTTACATAACATGTATTAAGGCAGGAGACGAGGGAGGAAGACAGGGTACATAGTCATTTGCCTATCGCGGCAGTCATACATAATCATTTGCCTATCGCGGCAATCATGATACATCACTCGGCCTCCCCAGTGGGAGAATTCGCGAGCCATACATATCATTAACTCGGCCTCCACCAGTGGAAGATTTCGCGAGTCATACATATCGTTAACTCGGCCTCCACTAGTGGGAGAATTCGCGAGTCATACATAACAGAGTCTTTCCCCGCTCTGCACTTAATCTTGGTTACATTTGCTTTTCATATTCTCAACTTAATCATAACAGGAACACAGTGCATAGACATAAAGTTCATAGAGAGAAGTCATATCATGAGGACAAGTAAAACATCCTGTAACTTTACATTTACTTACACAACTTCTTCATATCGTGGAAATGACAAATCATAGTCAATAAGCTAACATCTCAGTGATTTCCTAATACCCTTGCGGTGTAGGGCCCTAGTGGCCGGAAATCTTAACACATTCACTTACCTGGATTCCTTAGCAATCCGAGCTTCTTTCCTTTAAACTTCTTCACCTAAAACATGTACATTACAGTAGTTAAAACAAAGTCCTAATAGTCCTAACCATAAACCATCCTAGGATCTAATAGCTAAAGTCATTCTGATTCCTCTGTTTGACACACTGCAGTCTGAAATCCGAAACTAGGTGGACAGGTTTTACCATTGGTTAAATCCGAGTTGGTTACTTAAATGTTTAGAATCGATTCGGGATGACATTTCTACTCTCAGATTTTAAAAAGTCTTAAACTACTCGGCCACTGCTAAAAAAATCCGAACTCAGTGCCGAACTGAAAACAGAGCTCTATTTACTAATGAATGACTACATTGTCCATTTCATACCTCGGGTGTGGATTTGCAGAGAAGAGCAAGCTCGAAACCAGCCGTCGGTAAGGGAAGTTCTGGTAGCCGAGAGCAAGAACTTGGGAGAGAAGAAATCGCCGAGAGGGAATGTCGGCTACAGTGGTAATAAATGAGGTTTAAGGTTTCCATTTCCTATTTATACTAAATCCATCGATTTTAATTACAAAACTGCCACCCAACCTAGTTTCACACAACTTGTAATAAATTTGTCTTAGCATTAAATTTTAAATCATAAAGGTTAAATAAGAGGGTGACAATGAAAATGGTCAGAAAATCACCTGGCCGAAATGTCGGGTGTTACATCCACCCCTCCTTAAACAAAATTTTCGTCCTCGAAAATTGCTCAAGCAAATAACTTAGGATATTTGTCCAACATCTCCTGCTGCCTTTCCCATGTGGCTTCTTCAATGCCGTGATTTGTCCATAAAACTTTTACCAATGGGATCTCTTTGTTTCTCAGAGTCTTTACTGCATATTCCAATATCTGCATCGGTTTCTCCTCATACTCCAGTGTCGGTTCTAAACCAATATCCGATGGCTGGATGACCTGCATCGGATCACGCATGCACTTTCTTAACATTGACACATGGAAGACATTATGAACTTTATCCAATGATGGAGGCAGTTGCAGTCTGTAAGCTGTACTCCCGATTTTTGCCAAGACAGGGAAGGGTCCAATGAATCTAGGATTAAGTTTTCCCTTCTTGCCAAATCTTAAGACTCCTTTAAATGGTGACACCTTTAAGAATACTTCATCTCCTACTGAAAACTCGAGTTCCCTTCTCCTTTGATCTGCATAACACTTCTGCCGGCTTTGTGCAGTCATCATTCTTTTCCGAATAGTGGCAATCTTATCTGACATTTGTTGCAGAATATCAGGTCCAAGAAGTTTTGCTTCACCAACCTCGTCCCAGTAAAGGGGTGACCTACATTTCCTTCCATACAGTGCTTCATAAGGTGCCATACCGATGGTGGACTGATAACTGTTATTGTAGGAAAACTCAACCAGAGGTAATTGTCTGCTCCAAGTTGTCTGAAAGTCAAGTACACATGCTCTCAACATATCTTCGAGTATTTGAATCGTCCTTTCTGACTGGCCATCGGTCTGTGGGTGAAAAGCTGTGCTGAAAGATAACTTTGTACCTAATGTACCTTGCAAACTTTTCCAGAATCGAGAGGTGAACCTGGGGTCACGGTCAGAGACAATGGATACAGGGATCCCATGCAACCTAATAATTTCCTGAACATAAAGATCAGCAAATTGGTCCATCGTATAGGTGGTCCTTACAGGTAAGAAATGGGCCGATTTCGTCAGTCTATCCACCACAACCCAAATGCAATCATGTCCTTTTGTCGTCTTAGGTAGTCCTACAACAAAATCCATAGCTATATGTTCCCACTTCCATTCGGGAATAGGCAACGGCTGAAGAGTACCTCCTGGACGTTGGTGCTCGGCTTTGACTTGTTGGCATACTAAACAGGACTCTACATACTTAGCAACATCCCTTTTTAGGTTAGGCCACCAGTACAGTAACTTCAGGTCTCGGTACATCTTGGTGCAGCCAGGATGTACAGAAAAGGAAGAGGAGTGCGCCTCAGCCAAGATCAACTTACGCAATTCCACATCATTAGGAATGCACCACCGATTTCTAAACCTCAGGATCCCATCCTTGGAGAGACTGAACTCGGAGGTGGTGTCCTTCAACTTATCCATCATGCTGATATTTTCCACTGAATCCTTCTGTTGTGCGTCCTTGATCTTTTCCAAAATTGTTGGTTGAATAGTTAACTCAGCGAGCAAGACTGATAACTCTGGAACTATCTCCAAGTCAAATTTCTGAACTTCTGTCCTTAAGGGTATAGACATGGTTGAAACCATGGGCTGCATTGTTGTTGACATCCTACTCAACGCATCAGCTACAGAGTTAGCCTTCCCGGGATGATACTTGATCTCAAACTCGTAGTCCTTGACAAATTCCAACCAACGTCTCTGTCTCATGTTCAATTCCTTCTGTGTGAAGAGGTACTTTAGACTTTTATGGTCAGAAAACACCTCACATTGCTGTCCATATAGATAGTGTCTCCAAATCTTCAAGGCAAAAACAACGGCAGCTAATTCTAGATCATGAGTGGGGTAATTTTGCTCGTAACTCTTTAGCTGCCTAGAAGCATACGCTATAACTTTACCCTCTTGCATCAAAACACAACCTAACCCAACTTTAGACGCATCACAGTAAACACTAAATTTTCCTTCTTCGGTTGGGAGGGTCAATACAGGAGCTGTTGTTAACTTCAGTTTTAACGTCTGGAAGCTTCACAGGCTTCAGTCCAAGTATACTTAATGTCCTTCTTTGTTAAACCTGTCAGGGGTTTAGCTATCATGGAAAATCCCTTGATGAACTTCCTGTAATAGCCTGCCAATCCAAGGAAGCTGCGGACTTCGCTGGCATTCTTAGGTTGAGGCCAATCCTTTACTGCCTGAATTTTGGTCGGGTCCACAGATATGCCATTAGCAGAAACTACATGGCCAAGGAAATTAACCTTATCTAACCAAAACTCACACTTAGACAGTTTGGCGTAAAGTTGATGCTCCTTCAATGTCGTCAAAACTACTTTCAAATGTTCTTCATGGTCAGCCACAGTTCGAGAGTATATCAAGATATCATCTATGAACACAATCACAAACTTATCCAAATACTCACGAAACACACGGTTCATTAGATCCATAAAAGCGGCAGGGGCGTTTGTCAATCCAAACGACATGACTAAGAATTCATAATGTCCATAGCGGGTTCTGAAGGCTGTCTTTGGTATATCTCCTTCTTTAACCTTCAATTGGTAATAACCCGAACGTAAATCTATCTTTGAAAACACCTTAGCTCCTTGCAATTGGTCAAACAAATCATCAATCCTGGGTAAGGGGTACCTATTCTTGATTGTCAACTTATTTAGTTCCCTGTAGTCTATGCACATTCTAAGAGAACCATCCTTCTTCCTTACAAATAAGACTGGTGCACCCCAAGGAGAACTACTGGGGCGAATAAATCCCTTGTCAACCAATTCCTGCAGTTGGACCTTCAATTCTTTCAACTCAACAGGTGCCATACGGTAAGGATTCTTGGATACAGGTGATGCCTCGGGGTATGTATCAATTACAAACTCTATTTCTCTATCGGGTGGTATACCCGGTAAATCATCTAAGAATGCCTCGGGAAACTCCCAGACTATAGGAATATCTTGTAGCTCAATTTTATTCTTCACCCGACCATCTAATACACTAGCCAGGTAGCTCTCACAACCACGTCTCAGCATTCGGTATATTTCTAGTGAGGATATAATTGGTATCTTACTTATTTTAGGAATAGCTTGGAAGGAATAATGATTATCATTTGGGGGTCTAAAATCAACTATTCCAGATCTACAACTTATCGTGGCATGATGTCTAAATAACCAATCCATCCCTAATATCACCTCATACCCTTTCATGTCAATGACAATTAACTCCGCATAGAGATCCTTATTCCCTAAGGACACGACGTCACCCTTAACAATCTGTTCTGAATGTAGGGACTTCCCTGATGGCAACACAACACTATATGACCTTTCAGCTGGTAAGGGTCCTATGTTATGTTTGCATACAAACAAGGTTGATATAAACGAGTGTGTGGCCCCTGTATCTATAAGTGTATAAGCAGCAAAACCACAGATCATGATGGTACCTGATATGACTGTATGCTGAACGGCTCCCTCATCTTCCATCAACGCATACACTCTGGGTACAACCCTTGCACGGTTCGGGTCTGGCGGCATGGGGCAATCTCTGACCATGTGTCCGGTCTTATCACACCTGAAACACCGGCCAGAAAGCAGCTTGCACTCACCAGGGTGGTTCCTCTGACATGTAGGGCATAGAGGCGCCAGAGGTCTCTTTCCTTTTCCCTGATCATCATTCTGGTTGAGGGGCCTCTTCATTCCATGCTGTTGTTGCTGTGGTCCCCTGTTCTATCGTGGCTGCCAACCTTTGTTCTGACGTGGTGGCGGCTGAGCGTCCTTCATGAGTTTCTTTGGCTGTTCGCGTTGTGCATATGCTGTCATTTCTGCCTCTTCTAGCTCCAAGGCCTTAGCCGTCACTTCACCATAAGGTACATTATGTATCCCAGCAGTCTTCACTTTCATGTACAGACTTGGCTTCAGTCCTTGAACAAACTGGTAAATCTTGTCTTCCTCATCCTCAATCATACGGGGAGCAAACCGTGATAAAGCATCAAATTCACATATATAATCCGTCACAGAGCCAGTTTGTCGTAGATTCATGAACTCCTTCTTCTTGTTGGCCCGAACAGTCCTATTAAAGTACTTGTCAAAGAAGGCAGTCTTGAACATCCCCCAGGTCATAGCTTCGGCATTAGTGGTGCTCTGGATCGAGTCCCACCAATGCCTTGCACTTAACTCCAAATGAAAGACAGCATAGGTGACCTTATCCCCTTCGTCAACCTTTGCATACTTAAACATGTCTTCAATCTTTCGGATCCACTCCTCAGCATGAATAGGATCTGAAACATACCCATTAAACACCGGGGGTCGAAGCCGGTGGAAGCGCTCACCCCCATGATCATGAGTTGCGTTAGTACTGGAGTTGCCTTGTTCTTCTCTAGCTGTCATCAGTCGTTCTATCTGGTGAGATTGGCGCATGACCAACTCAGTCAACTGAGCAATAGCATTGCTATCCTCATTGGTCTCTCTCTGTTGACCTCTAACCATCTTGGGATTCCTAGACAAATCATACAGGCATAACTTAACTTAATGACATACATGGAATCATAAACACTTACAGTTGCTGAGGTGTGCTCAAGTGACAGTCAGTGCTGGAAGGCAGTCTGCAGAATCGGTTTTAGAACCTGGTTTTGCTTTGATACCACAATTGTAACGACCCCGGCCAGGAGCCGTCACGTGTTCATATTCTTTCATTAATTGTTTGCTTGACTTTTACTATTATTACATTAACTTACTATCTCTCAACAGACTTTCACATTTAACATATTTTTTTTTAAACTGGTAATAGAAACGCAGAACCATTAAGGAAGACGAACCCTCTCGTGCCCGACTTCCCACGCCTCGTCGGCTCAACCTTCACAGAGTCGAGCGACTAGACTCGGTCATTGGCTTCTTGACAATTTCGGGAAAAGAGGAGGTGCCCTCAATTCTCTTAACATAATACCACACGGGTTTTGCATGGGTTGCATGCATTGACAACCCTCAGTAATTTAGTCGTCCGGTTATCACGTGCATTACGCGTGACTCGTTTAACATTGCCTAAAAAAAGACATCTTCCGGTGGGCACGTGGGCCTCGCGTGCTAAATTAAAATATCATCCGGTCGCTAAACGACAAAACACACTTTACATCTTCTGGTCGCTAATCGACAAAACACATTTTACATCTTCCGGTCGCTAATCGACAAAACACATTTTACATCTTCCGGTGACGTCATCCGGAAGACTAAACCATCAAACAACTACCCTTCCGCATCTGCCGATGACGTCGGCCGGAAGACTAAACCATCAACAATTACCCTTCGGCATCTGCCGATGACGTCAGCCGGAAGACTAAACCATCAAACAATTACCCTTCGGCATCTGCCGATGACGTCAGCCGGAAGACTAAACCATTAACAACTATTCTTTCGGCATCTGCCGATGACGTCAGCCGGAAGACTAAACCATCAACAGCTATTCTTTCGGCATCTGCCGATGACGTCAGCCGGAAGACTAAACCATCAAACAATTATTCCTTCGGCATCTGCCGATGACGTCAGCCGGAAGACTACCTCTTCCAGCTTCCGTCTTACGGTAGAGAACTCTAAATCATCAAATGACTCCTTCCAACAGAAAGAAAACACAACTCATTCAAAATGCATATAGCGGAAGACTTAAGCAACAGACCATTTATAAATCTATATAATCATTCCCTGACTCAGTGATCCACTAGACAGTTTCAAAGCTCAACGTTTTAAAATAATCTCATCCTACTTAAACTACCATATTCTTTAACATACTGTAACATAAGAGTCTTAACCAGGGGTCATAAATCGCCTCTCCAGTCCCACATTGTCACCTTGAGCATCCTCCAGCAACCAGCCTTAAGCATCCTCTTTGAACATAACATCCTCACCTGAACCTTCTTCACCTACACCATAAGGTTTAACTATAAGCCTAATGCTTAGTAAGGAATGCATGCTGACAGATATACATGAGTACACAATTTAAAGAGACATAAGTTCATAAACCATTCTTCATTCACGATCATCTTTATCATTTACATAACATGTATTAAGGCAGGAGACGAGGGAGGAAGACAGGGTACATAGTCATTTGCCTATCGCGGCAGTCATACATAATCATTTGCCTATCGCGGCAATCATGATACATCACTCGGCCTCCCCAGTGGGAGAATTCGCGAGCCATACATATCATTAACTCGGCCTCCACCAGTGGAAGATTTCGCGAGTCATACATATCGTTAACTCGGCCTCCACCAGTGGGAGAATTCGCGAGTCATACATAACATAGTCTTTCCCCGCTCTGCACTTAATCTTGGTTACATTTGCTTTTCATATTCTCAACTTAATCATAACAGGAACACAGTGCATAGACATAAAGTTCATAGAGAGAAGTCATATCATGAGGACAAGTAAAACATCCTGTAACTTTACATTTACTTACACAACTTCTTCATATCGTGGAAATGACAAATCATAGTCAATAAGCTAACATCTCAGTGATTTCCTAATACCCTTGCGGTGTAGGGCCCTAGTGGCCGGAAATCTTAACACATTCACTTACCTAGATTCCTTAGCAATCCGAGCTTCTTTCCTTTAAACTTCTTCACCTAAAACATGTACATTACAGTAGTTAAAACAAAGTCCTAATAGTCCTAACCATAAACCATCCTAGGATCTAATAGCTAAAGTCATTCCGATTCCTCTGTTTGACACACTGCAGTCTGAAATCCGAAACTAGGTGGACAGGTTTTACCATTGGTTAAATCTGAGTTGGTTACTTAAATGTTCAGAATCGATTCGGGATGACATTTCTACTCTCAGATTTTAAAAAGTCTTAAACTACTCGGCCACTGCTAAAAAAATCCGAACTCAGTGCCGAACTGAAAACAGAGCTCTATTTACTAATGAATGACTACATTGTCCATTTCATACTTCGGGTGTGGATTTGCAGAGAAGAGCAAGCTCGAAACCAGCCGTCGGTAAGGGAAGTTCTGGTAGCCGAGAGCAAGAACTTGGGAGAGAAGAAATCGCCGAGAGGGAATGTCGGCTACAGTGGTAATAAATGAGGTTTAAGGTTTCCATTTCCTATTTATACTAAATCCATCGATTTTAATTACAAAACTGCCACCCAACCTAGTTTCACACAACTTGTAATAAATTTGTCTTAGCATTAAATTTTAAATCATAAAGGTTAAATAAGAGGGTGACAATGAAAATGGTCAGAAAATCACCTGGCCGAAATGTCGGGTGTTACAGCATATAATAGGTGAGTTTATAAGTTAAAATAAAATCAATAATCAGCAAATTAATAGGCAAATTTGAACATATCATGAAGATGCAAAAATCGATGATATAAGGCAATAATAATCCGATTTCGATAATGATAGATCCAAGCCGATTTTTAACACCAAAAATTCCAGAAAATTAAGATAATTATTGGACAATATCTAAGTGTTAATCATGGCTCAAATGTCAACAAGAGGTGCTCAGAAACCGTGGCTAAAGATAAGATAACCCGAGAACAAGAAGAAGCAAAAACTGTGAAAATTATGCAACAAATTATAAACCGGTTTTGCAATTTTCTTTAGGCCGATTTCATGCACATTTTTCTACCATATTTTCAGCAAAGTTTTGGTTTAGATCTAGACGAAAATAACGATTAAATATAAAGCAAATATCATAGAAGAACCGATGCTAAGATGAAGAATAGACCGAAAAGGAAAAAGAGAATAACTATGAAAGATTTAACTATACCTCGGCTGATTTCTTCCTCTATTGCAAACCATATTTCAACAAGATATTCAAGTTAATAAATAGCATTAAAATGGCAGCAAATAAAAGAGTTAGATTAGCACCAAGTTAGCACAAAGTTAGATCAACAATATATGGAAAACAATGCGGAAAAATAAAGGAATTAATGCTAGAAAAGGAAACGAGCCGCTATCCCGGGTTTGTGCCAATTTTTGACTATTGTCATGGCAACTAAACGCATTTGGGAAGCCTTGTCGCTCTGATACCACTTGACACGGGGTCCCCTAGAAAAGGGCCCGTGTACAACCCACAAATAGTCAAGATAAGTGCTCAGTTGTGTGTTCGTGTAAAAATGATGAATAAAGGGAAGAAATTACTAAAAAAAATAAAAAAGAAATAAAATGCAAGAAAATAAACAATGGATTAATAATGCTAGGGCCGAATATTATATGATGTGTGAGGATGTGAAATATAAAGAAAAAAAATAGAAGGAAAGAGATGGAGAAGAAATGTTATGGATGAGATGTCAAATGCAATGCAAAAAGGAAATAAAATGACATAAAATAAAAAGTGAGGGTGTGTGATTGGTGGAGCCAAAAATAAAGAGTGATATTGTGTGGATGTGATAGCAATAAAAATAAAGAAAATACCCTTGGAGGTTCCTTAGAGCGATCTTACGGGTTAAGCTCTAGGATAAACGTTTTCCGGGAGGAAAACGACCACCGTAGACTGGTATTTTTCGTCCTCGATCCAACTCCCAATGGAGAAGGTGAGGGAATGAGTAAGAGCTAACCTAGCAACCCAAGCTAGGCTAGCAATGGAGGCTAACTCTTCTTGGTTCAAAGAACCAAGGAAAACACTCCTAAGGATACCCTCCTTTGAGTAGAGAAATAGAAATTTTATAAATAGGCAAAACATTGTCATACATGCACCAATGCCATGACTTTATAGAGTCCTAGGGTGGATTATTAGGGTTTCCATAAGGATGAATGAATGGTGGCCCTTGGATGAAAAATGATGGATGGCCAAGATCAAAGCAAACAAGCACACATCCTAGGGAGGAGATGAATGCCATGCCTAAAGGGATCAATGGAGGGAATCTTGCCACATCATCAATCCATGTTGCCACTAACTCTTGTACCTGCAAAATCATACCTTTACATATGGGATCTTCTTGGTGAAAAAAAAAAAAAAAAAAAAAAAAAAAAAAAAAAAAATGCAAAATTTAGTGGAGCTCTAGTGTAAGGGACATGTGAGTCTGTGCTTGTGTCATCGATGCCTGGGAAGCATCTCAAGAATCACTGCAAGATCAATTAGGAATCAATTTTTCCCGAGAATGTGGAACTCACTGCTCTCGCTTACCACGAGGAGCTCATAACAAAACATATGTATTTGAGGAATATGTTTAAAACAGTCTCTGATTCTGTGCTTAATGTGTGACACATCTCTGTAAATGAAAAATCGTCACTGTCACTTAAAGGGCTAAAGTCACGGGCGAGGACACAATTGTAGAACGATTATTTGACATGCTAGCAATAGTTAAGGGCCAAAGCACAAACCCACCCGTAGCACGAACAAATACAAAGTCATTTAGCTAAGGCAGGCATGGGAAGAAGCATATTTCATAGGAGTTGTTGAAGAAGAGTCCACAGACCATGCTGATTGAGACTATGAATTTATTGTTGGCAGTTTAATAAACGAATGATAAGAAGGGAAATGGAAGAACTAAACAAGACCCCTAATAAAGGTTTTAGTAGTCGAATCTCTTGTTAATGACAAGGTACTAAAAGTATAATGATAGACTCAGGTGGCT